>JAJONZ010001781.1:0-46432 GCA_029582445.1 Solanum paucissectum | reverse complement strand
GTGACTGCGTCGCTTTTCCGTCAATTTTGACCAAAAAAGCGACGCAGTCCGTCGCTTTTTACCGTCGTTTTTTGACAATTTTTTAGTAGTGCTTGCCACCTGTTAAGTGTCATAGTTGATTTTACACTATTATCCATTGTATATTAGTTTCTATTTTGGGTTGGCCGATGATACCTACTCAATACATGTTGCCCCGTACTGAGTCCTACTTGTGTTTTTCTTTGTTTTCCTTTTATAGAGTGCAGTGAGTGTACCAGCGACTTTGACTCGCCCTCAGCTCTACCCAGTCTCAGCATATTAGGTTCAAGGGTGTGCTATTCATTCGAGCTTGTGTTGGATTTTCTCGGTCATTATATGATGTCCTTAGTTTTCGGAAACAAATTACTTTATTTCATTTATTTCGGTGTTTTTGATACTCTTAGACTTAGTATTTGGAGATTAGATGTCCTTGATGTGATGACTTTCAGGTTTTGGGGATAATGTGTACTAGGTTTAGAGGTTGATTTGATTGGTTATTTTAATAAGTTTTGAGCTTCCACATTTTATTGTTATTCGTAGTTGAATTATTGATATATGTTGGGGTTTAGATTCCTTGGTTCGCCCACTTAGGAGGTTAAGTGTGGGTGCCACTCACAACTCGATTTGGGTCGTGACATTTCCTTTGAATATCCTGAAGGATAAACGAAGAAAACTTTACTTCTTTTTATAGTTGTTCGAACTTAGCCAATTTTACATAAATGCCCCTAAATTTCTGAAAAATAAAGAAAACTACAGAAACAATACAAACAACGCATCAAAAAAATTTAAACTTCCACCAATGACCTAAGAATATCGTGACGAATAAAAGAACAAAACTTTACTTCTTTTCTTAACTGTCTGAAAATGGTCGGATATAACGTAAACGCCCCTAAAGAGGCGAACAATCAAGAAAACTACATAAACAATACAAAAAACGCCTCAATTTTTTTTTGTTTTGCACCATGACCTTAGAATATCGTGACGAATAAAAGAACAAAACTTGACTTTTTGTCGTAACTGTCCGAAATTAGCCGAATATTACGTAAATATTCCTAAATAGCCGAAAAATCAAGAAAACTATATAAACAATACAAAAAAACCACAAAACAAAATTCGACTTTCACCAATGACCATAGAATATCGTGGCGAATAAATGAACAAACTTTACTTATTTTCGTAATTGTTCGAAAATGGCCGAATATTACGTAAATGCCCCTAAATGGCCGAAAAATCAAGAAAACTATATAAATAATAGAAAAAACACCTCAAAAAAATTTCAACAAGCACCAATGACCTTAGAATATTATGAAGAATGAAAGAAAAAGTATACTTCTTTTTGTAACTGTCCAAAAATGGCAGAATAATACGTAAATGCCCCTAAATGGCCGAAAAATCAAGAAAACTAAATAAACAATCCAAAACCGCCTCAAAATTATTTTGACTAGCACCAATGACCTTAAAATATCGAGACTATAAAAACAACAACTTACTTATTTTCGTAACTGTCCAAAAATGGCCAGATATTACGTAAATGCCCCTAAATGGCCGAAAAATTAAGAAAACTATATATATAATACAAAAAACGCCACAATTTTTTTTTGACTTGCACCAATGACCTTAGAATATCATGACGATTAAATGAACAAAACTTTACTTATTTTCGTAACTGTACGAAAATTGTCGAATAGTACGTAAATTGCCCCTAAATGGTTGAAAAATCAAGAAAACTACATGAACAATACAGAAAACGCGTCAAAAAAATTTCGACTTGCACCAATGACCTTAGAATATCATGCTGAATAAAATAAAAAAACTTTACTTTCAAATATTACATAAATGCCCTAAAAATCAAGAAAACTACATAAACAATACAAAAAATGCCTCAAATTTTTTTTGACTTGCACCAATGACCTTATAAAATCAAGACGAATAAAAGAACAAAACTTTACTACTTTTCGTAACTATCCAAAAAATGCCCGAATATTACGTAAATGCCGCTAAATGGTCGAAAAGTCAAGAAAACTACATAAACAATACAACAAACGCCGCAAAAAAATGTTTGACTTGCACCAATGACCTTAGAATATCGTGACAAATAAGAAAACAAAACTCTACTTGTTTTCGTAACTGTCCAAAAATGGTCGAATATTACATATATGCCCCTAAATGGACAAAAAACAAGAAAACTGCATAAACGATATAGAAAACACCTTAAATTTTTTTGACTTGCACCAATGACCTTAGAATATTGTGAAGAATAAAAGAACAAAACTTTTCTTTTTTTCGTAACTGTCTTAAAATGACCAAATATTACGTAAATGCCCCTAAATAGCCAAAAAATCAAGAAAACTACATAATCAATACCAAAAATGCCTCAAAAAATATTTCATCTTGCACCAATGACCTTTGAATATCATGAAGAATAAAAGAACAAAACTTTACTTCCTTTCGTAACTGTCCGAAAATGGTTGAATATTACGTAAATACCCTAAATGATCGAATAATCAAGAAAACTACATAAGCCCCCAAGCCCAAGGCCTCCTAGCTAAAGTGGCAGAAAGGTGGAGGATTTGTTGCTTAGGACGCAGGTTCAAGCCCCACACCATGCAAAGTGAAGCCTGGTTTTTATGTGGAGGAGGGTAGAGGGGCGAGCCCATTATCCACCGAGTTTAAAAGGCTGTCATTGATAAAAAAGGTGGATCACAGATGGATTTTTCGGTTATCAAAAAAAGAATCAAGAAAACTACATAAACAATACAAAAATTGCCTCAAAAAATTTCAACTTGCACCAATGACATTAGAATATCGTGACGAATAACGGAACAAATTTTTATTACTTTTTCTAACTGTCCGACAATGGCCGAATATTACGTAAATGCCCCTAAATGGCCGAAAAAATCAAGAAAACTATATAAACAATACCAAAACGCCTCAAAACAATTTCAACTTGCACCAATGACCTTAGAATATCATGATGAATAAGAGAACAAAACTTTAATTATTTTCGTCATTTTAAGAAAATTGCCGAATATTACGTAAATGCCCCTAAATGGTTGAAAAATCAAGAAAACTACATAAACAATACAAAAAGCGTCTCAAAAAAAATTCGACTAGCACCAATGACCTTAAAATATCGTCACGAATAAAAGAACAAAACTTTACTTATTTTCATAACTGTCCGAAAATAGCTGAATATTACGTAAATGCCCCTAAATGACCGAAAAATTAAGAAAACTACATAAAAAAAATATACAAAAAACGCCTAATTTTTTTTTTGACTTGCACCAATGACCTTATAAAGTTGTGATGAATAAAAGAACAAAACTTTACTTCTTTTCGTGACTGTCTGGAAAAAGCCGAATATTACGTAAATGCCCCTAAATGTTGAAAAATAAAGAAAACTACATAAACAATACAAAAAACGCCGCAAAAAGAGTTCGACTTGCACCAATGACCTTAGAAAATCGTGACGAATAAGAAAACAAAACTTTACTTATTTTCGTAACTGTCCAAAAATAGCCGAATATTACGTACATACCCCAAATTAGCCAAAAAATAAGAAAACTACATAAACAATATAAAAAATGCCTTAATTTCTTTGTCCTTGCACCAATGACATTAGAATATCGTGAAAAATAAAAGAACAAAACTTTTCTTCTTTTCGTAATTGTCTTAAAATGACCGAATATTACGTAAATGCCCCTAAATGGCCAAAAAATCAAGAAAACTACATACACAATACAAAAATCGCCTCAAAATATTTCAACTTGCACCAATGACCCTAGAATATTGTGACAAATAAACGAACAAATTATTATTTCTTTTTGTAACTATCCGAAAATGGTCGAATATTACGTAAATGCACCTAAATGGTCTAAAAATCAAGAAAACTACATAAACAATACAAAAATGACTCTCAACAATTTCGACTTGCACCAATGACCTTAGAATAACGTGACGAATAAAAGAACAAAACTTTACTTCTTTTCGCATTTATCCAAAAATGGCCAAATATTACGTCAAATCCCCTAAACGGCCGAAAAATCAAGAAGACTACCTAAACAATACAAAAAATGCCTCAAATTTTTTTCAAATTTCACTAATGACCTTAGAATATCGCACCTAATAAAAGATAAAAACTTTACTTTTTTTCGTAATAGTCCGATAATGGCCGAATATTACATAAGTGCCCTAAATGGCCGAAAAATCAAGAAAACTACATAAACAACATTAAAAGCGCCTCATAAAAGTTTCGACCTGCACCAATGACCTTAGAATATCATGACGAATAAACTAACAAAACTTGACTTCTTCTTGTAACAGTCCAAAAATGGCCGAATATTACATAAATGCCCCTAAATGGCCGAAAAACCAAGAAAACTACATAAACAATATAAAAACGCCTCATAAAAGTTTCGACTTGCACCAATGACCTTAGAATATCGTGACGAATAAAACAACAAAACTTTATTTCTTTTCTTAACAGTCCAAAAATGACCGAATATTACGTAAATGCCCCTAATGGCAGAAAAATCAAGAAAATTACATAAACAATACAAATAACGCCTCACAAAAATTCCAACATGCAGCAATAACCATAGAATATCGTGAAGAATAAAAGAACAAAACTTTAATTATTTTCGTAACAGTCAGAAAATGACCGAATATTACGTAAATGCCCCTAAATGGCCAAAAAATCCAGAAAACTACATAAATAATACAAAAAACGCCTCCATTTTTTTTTGACTTGCACCATTGACCTTAGAATATCGTGACGAATAAAAGAACAAAACTTTACTTCTTCTCGTAACTGTCCGAAAATGGCTGAATATTACGTAAATGCCACTAAATGACCGAAAAATCAAGAAAACTACATAAACAATAAAAAAAACTCCTCAATTTTTTTTTGACTTGCACCAATGACCTTAGAATATCGTGACTAATAAAAGAACAAAATTTTACTTCTTTTCGTAATTGTCTGAAAATGGCCGAATATTACGTAAATACCCCTAAATGGCTGAAAAATCAAGAAAACTACATAAAGAATACAAAAAACGCTTCAAATAAAATTTGACTTGCACAAATGACCTTAGAATATAGTGACGAATAAAAGAAAAAAACTTTACTTCTTTTCGTAACTGTCCGAAAATGGTTGAATATTACTTAAATGCCCTTAAATGGCCGAAAAATCAAGAAAACTACATAAAAAAAATACAAAAAACGCCTCAAATTTTTTTTGATTGGCACCAATTACCATAGAATATCGTGACGAATAAAAAAACAAAACTTTAATTCTTTTCATAACTGTCAGAAAATGGACAAATATTACGTAAATACCCTAAGTGGCCAAAAAATCAAGAAAATTACATAAACAATACATAAAACGCCTCACAAAAATTTCTACATGCACCAGTAACCTTAGAATATCGTGACGAATAAAAGAATAAAACTTTACTTCTTTTCGTAACTGTCCGAAAATTGCAAAACATTACGTAAATTCCCCTAAATGGCAAAAAAATCCAGAAAACTACATAAACAATATAAAAAATGCCTTAAAAATTTCGACTTGGAGCAAAAACCTTAGAATATCGTGACAAATAAAAGAACAAAACTTGACTACTTTTTGTAACTGTTCGAAAAAGGCCGAAAAATAAGTAAAATCCCTCAAATGGCAAAAAAATTAAGAAAATTACATAAACAATACAAAAAATGCCTCAAAAAAATTTCTACTTGCACTAATGACCATAGAATATCGTGACGAATAAAAGAACAAAATTTAATTCTTTTTGTAACTGCTAGAAAACGGCAGGATATTATATAAATGCCCCTAAATGGCCAAAAAAATCTAGAAAACTAAAGAAACAATACAAAAAATTCCTCATAAAAAATTCGAGTTGCACCAAAGACCTTAGAATATCGTGGCGAATAAAAGAACAAAATTTTACTTCTTTTTGAAACTATCCGAAAATGGCTGAATATTACGTGAATGTCCCTAAATGGTTGGAAAAATCTAGAAAACTACATAAACAATACAAAAAACGCCTCAAAAAAATTTCAACTTGCACCAATGACCTTAAAATATCGTGAAGAATAAAAGACCAAAACTTTAGTTCTTTTCATAATTGTCCGAAAATGGCTGAATATTACGTAAATGCCCCTTAATTGCTGAAAAATCAAGAAAACTACATAAACAATACAAAAACTCCTCAATTTTCTTTTTGGCTTGCACCAATGACCTTAGAATATCGTGAAGAATAAAAGTATAAAACTTTACTTCCTTTCATAACTGTCCGAAAATGGCCAAATATTACGTAAATCTCCTAAATGGCAGAAAAATCAAGAAAAATACATAAACAATACAAAAACGGCTCACAAAAATTTAGACATACAACAATAACCTTAGAATATCGTGACGAATAAAAGAACAAAACTGTAGTTTTTTTTTGTAACTTTCCGAAAATGGCCGAATATTACGTAAATAGCCCTTAACGGCCGAAAAATCAAGAAAACTACATAAACAATACTAAAACCGTCTCAAAATTTTTTTGACTTACACCAATGACCTTAGAATATCATGACGAATAAAAGAATAAAATTTTACTTCTTTTTGTTACTGTCTGAAAATGGCCGAATATTACGTAAATGTCCCTAAATGGCCGAAAATCAAGAAAACTACATAACAATACAAAAAATGCCTCAAAACAATTTCGGCATGCACCTATGACCTTAGAATATCGTGACGAATAAAAGAACAAAACTTTTCCTATTTTCGTAACTGTCGGAAAATGATCGAATATTACGTAAATACCCCTAAATAGCCAAAAAATCAAGAAAACTACATAGACAATACACAAAACGTCTCAAAAAAATCGACTTGCACCAATGACCTTAGAATATCGTGAAGAACATAAGAACAAAACTTTACTTCTTTTCGTAACTGTCTGAAAATGGCCAAATATTACGTAAATGACCCTAAATGGCCGAAAAATCAAGAAAACTACATGAAAAATACAAAAAACGCCTCAATTTTTTTTGACTTGCACCAATGACCTTAGAATATCGTAACGAATAAAAGAACAAAAATTTACTTCTTTTCGTAACTATTCGAAAATGGCCAAATAATACGTAAATGACCCTAAATGGCTGAAAATCAAGAAAATTACATAAACAATAGAAGAAACGCCTCAAAAAAAATTTGACTTGCACGAATGATCTTGGAATATCGTGATGAATATAAGAACAAAACTTTACTACTTTTCATAACTGTCCGAAAATGGCCGAATATTATATAAATGTACCTAAATGGCCGAAAGATAAAGAAAACTACATAAACAATACAAGTAATGCATCCAATTTTTTTTTACTTGCACCAATGTCCTTAGAATATCGTGAAGATTAAAAGAACAAGACTTTACATATTTTCGTAACTGTCCGAAAATGGCCAAATATTATATAAATTCCCCTAAATGGGCGAAAAATCTTGAAAATTACATAAACGATACAAAAAAATTTCGACTTGCACCAATAACCTTAGAATATCCTGACGAATCAAAGAACAAAACTTTACTTCTTTTCGTAACTGTCCGAAAATGGTAGAATATTACGGAAATGCCTCAAAATGGCCGAAAATTCAAGAACACTACATAAACGATACAAAAAACGCCTCAAAAATATTTCAACTTGCACCAATGACCTTAGAATATCGTGACGAATAAAAGAACAAAACTTTACTTCTTTTCTTAACTGTCCGAAAATATCTGAATATTACGTAAATGCCCCTAAATGGCCAAAAAATCAAGAAAACTATATAAACAATGCAAACAACGTCTCACAAATTTTTTGACTTGCACCAATGACCCTTGAATATCATGACGAATAAAAGAACAACACTTTAGTTCTTTTCGTAACGTTCGAAAATGGATGAATATTACGAATATGCCTCTAAATGGCCGAAAAATTAAGAAAACCACATAAAGAATACAAAAACGTCCCAAAAAAATTTCGATTTGCACCAAAGACCATAGAATATCGTGACGGATAAAAGAACAAAACTTTAATTCTTTTCGTAACTGTCTGAAAAAGGTTAAATATTACGTAAATTCCCCTAAATGGCAAAAAAATCATGAAAACTACATAAACAATACAAAAAATGCCTCAAAAAAATTTCGACTTGCACCAATGACCTTAGAATATGTGACGAATAAAAGAACAAAATTTTACTTCTTTTAGTAAGTGTCCGAAATAGGCTGATATTACGTAAATTCCCCTAAATGGCCGAAAAATCAAGAAAACTATATAATCAATACAAAAAACACCTCAAATAAATTTTGGCTTGCACCAATGACCTTGGAATATCGTGAAAAATAAAAGAACAAAACTATACATGTTTTTGTAACTATTTGAAATGGCCGAATATTACGTAAATGCCCCTAAATGGCCGAAAAATAATTAAAACTACATAAACAATCGAAAAAACGCCTCAAAAAAATTTTCCACTTGCACCAATGAACTTAGAATATTGTTTCAAATAAAAGAACAAAACGTTACGTCTTTTCGTAACTGTTTGAAAATAGCCGAATATTACATAAATGCCCCTAAATGGCTGAAAAATCAGGAAAACTACATAAACAAAATAAAAAATACCTCAAAATTTTTTTTACTTGCACCAATGACCTTAGAAGATCACGACGAATAACAGAACAGAACTTTACTTCTTTTCGTAGTGGTCCGAAAAAGGCCAAATGTTATGCAAATTCCCCTAAATGGCCAAAAAATCATGAAAACTACATAAACAATAAAAAAACGCATAAAAAAATTTCGACTTCCACCAATGACCTTAGAATATCGTGACGAATAAAAGAACAAAACTTTACTTCTTTTCGTAATTGTCCGAAAAAGGCCGAATACTACGTAAATTCCCCAAAATGGCCGAAAAATCATTATAACTACATAAACAGTACAAAAAAAGCCTTACAAAAAATTTAACTTACACCAATGACCTTAGAATATCGTGACGAATGAAAAAACAAAACTTCACTTCTTTTCGTAACTGTTCAAAAATGGCCAAATATTACGTAAACCCCCCTAAATGGCCAAAATATATAAAAAGCTACATATACAATACAAAAAATGCCTCAAAATAACTTCGACTTGCACCAATGACCTAAGAATATCGTGAAGAATAAATGAACAAAACTTAAATTCTTTTCGTAACAATTAGAAAATGACCAAATATTATGTAAATGCCCCTAAATGACCGAAAAATCAAGAAAACTACATAAACAATACAAAAAACGCCTCAAAAAAATTTCAACTTGCAACAATGACATTAGAATATCATGACGAATGAAAGAACAAAACTTTACTTCTTTTTGTAATTGTTTGAAAATGGCTGAATCTTACGAAAATGTCCCTAAATGGCCGAAAACCAAGAAATTACATAAGAATACAAAAAACGTCTCAAAAATTTCAACTTGCACAAATGACCTTAGAATATCCTGAGGAATAAAAGTACAAAATTTTGCTTCTTTTCGTAACTGTCAGAAAATGGCCCAATATTACATGAATGCTCCTAAATGGCAGAATGGCTGAATATTACGTAAATACCCCTCAATGGCCGAAAAATCAAGAAAACTACATAAACAATACAAAAATCGCCTCAAAAAAATTTCGACTTGCACCAATGACCTCAGAACATCGTGAAGAATAAAAGAAAAACATTTACTTCTTTTTGTAACTATCCAAAAATGGTTGAATATTACGTAAATGCCCCTAAATGGCCGAAAAAATCTAGAAAACTACATAAACAATACAAAAAATTCCTCAAAGAAATTAGCCTTGCATTTATGACCTTAGAATATCGGGACAAATAAAAGAACAAAACTATGCTTCTTTTCGTAACTGTCCGAAAATGGCCGTATATTACATAAATACCCCTAAATGGACGAAAAATCAAGAAAACTACATAAACCATAAAAAAAATGCCTCAATTTTTTTTGACTTACACCAATGACCTTTGAATATCGTGACAAATAAGAGAACAAAACTTTACTTCTTTTCGTAACTGTCCGAAAATGGTCGAATATTACGTAAATGCCCGTCCATGGTCAAAAAATCAAGAAAACTACATAAACAATAAAAAAAGTCCTCAAAAAAAATTCAACTTGCACCAATGACTTTAGAATATCCTGACGAATAAAAGAATAAAAGTTTACTTTTTTTCGTAACTGTCCGAAAATTATCGAATATTACGTAAATGCCCCTAAATGACCAAAAAATCATGGAGACTACATAAACAATACAAAAGACTCCTAATTTTTTTTTGACTTTCACCAATGACCTTAGAATATCGTGACGAATAAAAGAACAAAACTTTACTTCTTTTCGTAACTGCCTGAAAATGGCCGAATATTACGTAAACACTCCAAAATGGTTGAAAAATCAAGAAAACTACATAAACAATACAAAAAACGCCTTAAAAGTTTTTTGACTTGCCCCAATGACCTTAGAATATCGAAATGAATAAAAGAAAAAAACTTTACTTTATTTTGTAACTGTCTGAAAATGGCCGAATATTTCATAATGCGCCTAAATGTCACGCCCCAAGCCTATACCCTGGGTGGGACTGTAACTCAAGAACCATTGCTGGCCCCAAGCAAACCCTTGGTCGTGCTTACTATTCAACGAAAGACTTAAATAACAAGGAAATAGTCTCAAAAGATGAACTCATGAAATAAACTTAGAATGTGTTAAAAAAATCATTCAACTAGACAAGATGGCATCTCAAGTCTCAAAACATAAGCCAATAACAAGATAATGACAAATGAACTAACTAACTGTCTATGAAGCCTCTAAACTAGGAGGGATGTCGGGACAAGACCCCCGATCATCCTAACAACTGAAAACTACCAAAGCAATATAAATGGGGGTCCTCCAGAAAGCAAGGAGGCTCACCACAAGACTTTGAATGCTCAATTGGATCAACAAAGCGCTTGGTGCTGATCCTGGTTACATGTATCTGCATCATAACAATGATGCAGGCCAAATGACATCAGTATATTGAATGTAGGAGCATGCGAGGGGAATTCTAAAACAAGACATAAGCTTGAAAAGGAACTAAAAGAACAAACCTGGTCTCAACTGAACTCATTTCAATATAAAGCAATATAAATAAGTGCAGTATAAAGAAAAGCTTTAAAACATGGATAAGAACTTTGTGTACTGAGAATGCAATAGTAACTCAATTTGTATGCAAAGATACAATATAAACTCTGGTTGTATATGAAAATACAACTAACTCTGTGTATATAATAATACAAAATACTTTTGTGGGAGTTTCTCTAACTGACAACCATCACTTAAGAGCTATGTGATGATACAACGTTTTGCCTTACGCTGCCAGGGCCGTCCTATACCTTGCCAGGGGTATAGAACCTAACTACTAAGTCGATCCACTAGTCTATGCTAAAAAGCACTAAAGAATCATCTAAAAATTATGACCCTTTTCTACCTATGATGGCTACATGGTTTATGGGGGCTGGGATTTGTTTGAACTCTCCCTCATATCAGTGTTCAATACTACTCCCAAAATATACTACCTCATATGTTTAAAAACATAACTTTGTGGTTTGAGATAATTACTCAAAAACTAGCCCAAAGGCTCTATTTGAAATCTGTGTTTCCTCTCTTGCTTAATTGTGAAAGCATTTACTCTTTATTGAAAGATAGCTCAAAGGCTCCTTTGGAAATCTCAGTTTCTTTTCTGATTTAAATGTGAAAACATTTAACTCTTTGGGAATACATAGTCCCCATATACTCTATTGAAAAAATGAACTTCAACCTTTACTCTTTACTCAACTAAAAACTCAAGTCTTAAAACAAAGTTAAAACATTTGTAAAACACCTTGGAAAACTCTATGAACTTCTCTTGATTTGACTCTTAATTTTCCTTGAATTAGATTATGGATTCAAGGCTCATGATCTCATATTATGTATGATTTCATGTTTGACGTACCTTAGAGTGTATAAATCGACAAAAAAACACAGGTACATTTCAAGGGAACTAGTACGGAAATAAGTGAGAAAGGGTAGAAGACTTGGCGTCCCTGACACTCTGAGTGGCGCGGGGCGCCAGACCCAATACTACAGAACCTGGGTTGGGGTGCACTGGCTGGCGCGGCATCCCAAAGCCAAACTATAGACCCCAAAGTGGGGCGCTCTGGCTGGCGCGGCACCTCAGACCCCTTCCTAGAAATCCCCAAATGTTCTTGCTCGTTTTTCAACTCTAAACCCTCTAGATTCTATTGGTTCTTTCCCCAAACACTTAGTTTCGACTACACAACCAAAATATGCAAGAATCTATTCAAATCAACATCAATTTTCATGAATCTAACTCAAGAACTTCTCAAGAACTTCAACAAATCAAGAACCCAATAGAACTTCAACAAAACCCACCAAGAACTCAATTTCTATACTTTCAAGAACATAATTTCACTGAATTAAATCATAATTGGCGCGTGGATGAACAAAGCCAATGCTATATGATCTCACATACCTCGTAGGGATTAACCCTCGGTGAAATCCTCAAGTCTAGCTTCAAGAACTTGACGATTCCTCGCTTCTTCTCCTCTTCTTTTCTCTTCTCTCAAAACCCTAACTTATTTTGATGAAGCGTAAACTGAACCAAATCTGTTTAGACCCCAACTTAATTACCAAAAAATGAAATTAAATAATTGGGTAGTGAAAAGACCATAATACCCTTCTAAAATCCGGTTTTGACTTTCCTTATCTAGATAGGCCAACTTCAAATAGGCATATCTCCCTCATACAAACTCAAAATGGAGCAAACTCGGCGGTGTTGGAAATATAATTCAAAGATTTTTCCTACGGTATCTTGTAGCATATGTAACTCATCCTGATCTAGGAGTTATTTCCATTTGAAGTTGACTGAAAACTCACACTTACCTTAACTTCAAACTTTCCAAATTTGATTATTTCCAAAAACGATTTCTTTCTAATTCTAGTTCTTTCAAATAGCGAGGTGTTACAATATCTCCCTCTTGGGAACATTCATCCTCGAATGATATTACTCTTAGTAGGCTAAGGTATAACATTTAACATCTAGCTCAAACACCCAACAAGAAAAATGTAAATACAATATGCCAACTTAAAATAAATGCCAAGAAGAGGATTAGTACCTTAATTTGGAACTTCTCCGGATTCGAAGAGATGTGGGTATCTCTTCTTCATATCCTCCTCAACTTCCCAAGTAGCTTCCTCAACAAACTAATTTTTCCACAGAACTTTGACTGCTGCTACTTCCTTGGTTCTCAACTTACGAACCTGGCGGTCTAGAATCTAAACAAGAATCTCATCATAAGACAAGTTATCCTTGATACCACTATCTTCAGTTGGTATAATCAGTGAAGGATCACCCATACACTTTTTCAACATAGAAATATGAAACACCGGATGAGCCACTGCTAACTCTTGTGGTAGCTCTAACTCATACGCTACATTGACAATCTTCTTGGATTCTGTACGGACCAATATAACGGGGACTAAGCTTCCCTTTATTACCAAATCTCATAACACCCTTCATAGGTGAAACTTTCAAGTATACCCAATCATCTACTTCAAATTCTAAATCTCTTCTCCTAACATCAGTGTAGGATTTCTGACGACTCTGTGTTGTTTTCAACCTCTCTTGAATAACTTTCACTTTCTCCATAGCTTGATGAACTAAGTCTGGTCCTATCAACCCAGCTTCACCAACGTCAAACCATCCAATAGGGGATCTACATCCTCCCATAAAGAGCTTCATAAGGAGCCATCTGGATGATGGAGTGGTAACTACTGTTGTCAGTGAACTCGATGAGAGGTAGGTGATCATCACAATTACCCTTGAAATCAATCACACAGGCCCTCTACATACCTTCTAAAGTCTGAATAGTGCGCTCTGCTTGACCATCTATCTGAGGATGAAAAGCAGTACTTAAGTTCACCTTCGAACCCAAACCTTTCTAAAATGACTTCCAAAATGGTGCAGTAAATTGTGCACCTCTGTATGATATAATCGAAATTGGAACCCCATTAAGTCTTTCTACCTCTTGAATATATAACTTGGCATAATCCTCTGCTGAATGGGTAGTCTTTACCGACAAAAAATAGGCTGATTTAGTCATTCTATCAACAATCACCCTAATAGAATCATGTTTGCTGGAGTCCGCGACAAACCAATAATGAAGTCCATATTGATCATCTCCCACTTCCATTTCGAAAGTTCTAGATTCTGAGTGTTTTATTTTTTTTAAAATAATCAGATTGCTTTAGAGTCGCCACTTAATTTTTAAGTAAAATAAAGAAAACTATTCATTTTCAAATAGATCAAAATAGTAAATGTATTGAAAACTATTAAGGGGGATTTGAGGTTCTTATTATCATTTCGGGAAGGGTCTGAAAGCACCCGAAATGCCCGCTAATATGCGGTTATCCGGCAATTAATTATTTGGCTAAAATAATTTTAACTTAGCTTGAATTGCAAAATTGAACTATTTTGTTAGTTAGGACCATTTTAAGGGACAAAAAGAAAAATATTGAAATATTATCTAAGCGAAATATTTTGTAAACTTATTTATTTATTTTTTAGGCCTCGTTGAAGGTGATTGATTTAGTTAAGTTATAAAACCAAAATGGGTACCTTTTGGGGATTTGAATTTTAAAACCGTAAGATTTAGTAGCAGATATTAACAAGTAAATAAACACTATAAAACAAAGAGGGAAGAGAGACTTGGGCCCAAATCTGGTTCCTGTCCGCCTAGGCCAGTATTTGGGCCCATTTAAGTCACCTGCATCTGTCCTAAACTAACATAAATGAAATATATTTTTATCTTTGGGCCTTAGGTCCAATTTTTTCACCTGTCCTAAACTTTTAACAGAAATAATAATAATGGGCTTAGGCCTAATAAATAACAAAATACAAATTTCTTTTGTGTAAAGAGTGGGCCTTTGGCCCAATCTTCTCAATTCCCCTTTGCTTCGAATTTTCTCAACTTCGAGACCTATACGTCAATATTAGTGGGCAGGCCGACTCGATAAAGGTATAATTGGGCCTCCGTGGCCCAATAGGAAATTGCAAAGGGGTGAAATAAAGTCCATGAGGACTCATGCCCGGTTTCATGCAAACACAGAAATGAAATCCAGTAAGTAACAGTTCCTAGTTAATACATGAGAATGCCCAAATGAAATCAAATTACATACTACTGTGGTTCAATCCATGCACCATAAAAGACAGTATATCACAAAGGGCCCGAATCAAAACATGTGAAATTTCTCAAACAACTAAGTCATAATTCAGATTTGAGCTAATACAAGGCCAGCCATAAATAAATTATATTCCATCCCAATATTTTCAATTAAAATAAATAAGCTATGATCAATCAGTGACAAAATGCTTTGAATAATCCATTCAATACCAACAAAGTCAACAGTAAGGAATAAGTGAGATAGTGAAGGTACTCCATCAAATGAATGGCAGTAAAGCAGGTGGGTCCAAAGAAAAAACTCTTGTGGCATGAATCAATATTACTGGGAAATAAAAATCCTAGAAATGGTCCATGCTAACCAAAACACTCAACATATGATAAAGTAATACACATAACCATTCTTTTCTTCTTAACAGCAAACTCCAAATAAAAAGAAAGAAAGAGGCATATCCTAATTTCACATGCTTGAGAAAGTGGAAGACATACTATGTGATAGCAGAATGAAGTTTACAGCTTTGTACATGCACAAATCACCCAAACAATATTAATACAGTAAGACTAGAATCGGCAGACATGAATAAGATATAGACTTCCATATTTTCTACAACTTCAGGCAAGGAAATGAAGGCAAGAACTACAACACTTGGAGACAGACCAAGAAGATAACATAACAAGCCAACCAAAACTAAAAGAAAATAGTTTTTGCCTCCATATCACTTCCATATCGACCAGTTGTTAAGGTTTCGCCTAACACTCACAAGCGAGACAACAACAAATACAAGAAATGAATTTTATGCTTCAAACAACTAAGACACATTTAACTCGAAACCAACAATATGTCACTAAACATCAGCAATAAAAAAAAGTTCAACATGGGACTTCATCTCTCAACAGAAATGCCAACTAAAATAAAATGAACGAAGATAAAAAATGTACCTTTATAGGGGTAGCGAACTGAGCAAAACTAGTTAGCCACAAGCTTACACCACCGAAGCACGACCTTGAATACAAACAGCGAACAAAGAACCTAGGCAGAGATCCAAGTAGCTCTCTCGAGTTCAAAGGAACTTGTGGATGAGCGATGGATGACCCCGAAAAGAAAAACGAAACGAAGATCCTAAGCGAGTTAATTTCTCTATTTCGGAGTGTGTTCAAACTACCCCCTTTTTAGTTGCTCTCTGTATCTTTGCTTAAAAAAAATTCCAACTCCTTCCTCCACCCTTTATAGTGAATAAGGGGTATTATATAGAAGAAAACTAAGGTTTAGATTTAAAAAAAAGATGAAATCTGATAAGACTAGGGACCAAATCGAAATTCAAATTTGCAAACCTTCTTTCACCATTTTAGACAAACACCTTTTTCCTACGATTTCAAACCATTCTGAAAGAGGAAAGGGCGAATCGACGCTTGTAATTGGTCAATCGTCCTTGGGGCACAACGTGGAGCAATCTCGAGGCCACAAGGACGAGGTACGTTGCTTTTCTGGCGCCTTTTGTTGTTGCGACTGATCGAGTTGAGAGGGACGTTAAAAAGACGACAAGGAGGAGTAGTGTACTGTGTTCCTCGCTGCTTTTCTGTAAATTCGCCGTGTATAGGCGAACGTTAGGGGCGTCGACAGTTGACGTCTTGAGATTTTCGCTGCTGTCATTTTTCTGTTGTCATTGGGGTCGTTTTGATATGGCGTGAACACACCATCTGCTTCTGTGATGCAGCCGTGAAGACAATGTTGAAAGCTGCTGGATGTTTCTATCGTTTCTGGGTCTCTTTGTGGACTGGGAATGGGCCGGGTCATGGGATAATAGGGATTGGGCTGGGAAATGGGAACAAAGGTCGGTTGAAAATTAAAGAAAAGGGCCCAACAATTGGTTTTTTGAATTTAAGAATTTAGCCACAACGAGTTTAATTTAGCAAATTCGACTAAACCTAAATAGGACAAATTAATATAATTAATTAATGAGCTTCTTACCTTTCACGAAATAAAATAATGAATTAGATTATATATAAAATAAATTTTTATCAAACACTAATTAACTCCAAATTATAAACTATTAAATAACTAAGCAAACTAACCAAATATTAAATTAAACAAAACCTTTTTAGACGATTTTCAAATATTTATAAAATTCAAAAATATACATATATTATTTAAAAATTATAATAAAGTAACAAAACTATTTAAAAACTAACTTGAAAAATATTTTGAATTTTACAAAGTCAATTATTTTAAATCGTTTGAAAATTAAGGAGCTCGGAAATTAATTATTACCGGGGAGGGTCAAAATTGGGTTTCAACAACTGTCCCTCATTTTACTTGGATTGATGAAATAAATCCGAGGAAAATGAAATTGACGAATCCGATTTTGACCGACCACATCTTCATCCTTTCAGAAAGGGATTTTGGTACGGACTTTAGGAATTATGGCCGAACCCCGGAAATGGATTTCCTACATATCTCAGGCTATATGAGAATTCAGGCCAATTGTAGTTCGATACGGTTGATTTAACGCACGATTCTGAAAGAGTTTTAAAAGTTATTCTGATATCAAATTATGAAAAGACCGAAACACTTGGGGATAAGATTTAGGAGAGAATGTTGGAATACATCCGAGTTTTCCAAACTGATCCCACCTACATATCCCTCAACCTAGGGAATCAGGCTGCTTGTAGTTTGACTCAATCGGGTGAAAAGGAAATCTATTATATTAGATCACCTTTGGTTCTGAAAAAGCGACAAAGTAAGTCGAGTATGAAAAGGAGGCTTGCAACCTCTTAGCCATGAATGTGGCGCGCTTCAAACACATAATTAAGAAGTCACATGGACATAATTTCCAAAGCTCATGGTGCATTGTCACTCATATTGGAAAGCTGCTTCCGGTGGAGACTAAAATTTTTGGATGCGAAATTGAAACCAGGAAACCTAAAGAAAAACCCACATGCCTTCTGATAAGGGTGTGGTTTGATTGTGGTGGAAGTCGCTCCTCTGCTCGCGTCCTAAGAGTTTGACACTCCTCTTTAGACTACGTCCCAGTTCGCTTCTAAGAAAAAATTCCACGTTGTGCTGTATCCTTTTTTATGTCGTCCACACCTGTGGTTTGCTTTGAGAATTCATCCTCTTGGGATGCTCTTGAAAAAGACTGAGATAAAACTCATTAGCATAAAATGCAATTCAAATGGGGAGATAATGTCTTTTACCGTGCTGACACTTATTTGTTCTCCTTGGACGTCTGACGTCAGCTTTCTCCAGTTTGACGTAAAACAAGTAAATCTTGTAGATTATATTTGCAATATAATCTTCAATGTACTCTTTCTTTGATGTCGAAGTAATAAAATAGGCTGATGTAATATGTTGATAGTTCTCTTGATGTCATTGTTGATGATTCTCTTGATGTTGTTTTTGCAAAGTGAAATGATGCGGTCGATGTTGATCTTCTCGTGATGGGTAAATACTTTTCTTGCGATTCATAAGTCCTTCTCTTGTGATGCATGACTCCTTTCTCTTAAGATGTATGACTCATTTCTCTTGCAATGCATGACTCTTTTCTCTTGTAATGCATGACTCTTCCTCTGCGATGCATGAATCTTCTCTTTCAATGTATGAATCTCTTTCCCGTGACGCATGACCTTTTTCCTGGGATGCATAAATCTCTTTCCCGCAATATATGACTTTTTCCCCGGGATGCATAAATCTTTTTCCCGCAATGCATGACTTCTTTCCTGCGATGCATGAATCACTTTCCCGTGATGCATAAATATTTTTCCGCAATGCATGAATTCTTCTCGCGATGCATGAATCTTGTCTCGTAATGCATGAATCTTCTCTTGCAATGCGTGAATCTTCTTTTGCAATACATGAATCTCTTTCTCGCAATGCATGGCATTTTGTCTCGCAATACATGAATCTTCTCTCACAATGCATGAATCTTCTTTTGCAATGCGTGAATCTTTTGATGATGCTTCCCTGATACCGAACGAAGATAATGCTTTACCGAGCAACATAGGTGATCTTCTGTGTATCTTCTGGGTGGCAGTATCGTTTCAATTGACAATATAATAAATATGAACCTCGGATTAGTGGTATCATCTCATTTGACAATACAATATAAATGACCCTCCGGGTACCATCATAGCTGATAATATAATGCAGATAAACGTTCTTCTAGATATCTTTAGTTGATGAAAAACAATAAAGTTTCTCTCTTCAAGGTTTTTATTTGTTCCCACTCTGAACATAATCATATGTTCATTATGGACTTCGCCTTGTTGGGGAATTTGAATGAATGACGTTATTCATATTCCCAAATCTTTGATATAAGAAGCATAAAATATTTCTTGCATCTACAGAAAAATTGTCAATTTTGGGGAGCTCTCCGCCCTTTGACTACTCCATATTCATTGAATGGTGGAATATACTGATTTTGAGGTAAACTTATAGACCCGCGTCCACAGAAAAATTGTTAGTTTAAAAAATGAACTGATCTGTGTCGATTTCTATGGTTGTCAGCTCCTTGTCTTCTATCTCCAATTGATTTCTCCTATCTCCCGCCTCTTGATAGATAAGACAAAAATATTTTTATGCAAAATAATTAAAACGTGGAGGAAAAGTTTTAAAGAAAAAATAGATTTTTGAAAAGTAGTATTTGGGAAAGGTCACTGCCAAGTGTCATGTCACGTCGAGCTTTAGCGAAAACTTTTGACGTTGATGCTTCGAGGTCTATCTGATTACTTGCTGGGAAGTATTCAAAGTTGTTCTAAACTTCTGATGAACCTTATTGAAATTTTTGAGGTCATCCTCAAAATTTTCTGTCCCAGTTAACTATCTTGGCGCACACTGAACTGTTGATGAAGAAATTACGGAATTTTTGAGATCTTCTCAAACATTCTGTCCTAGTTGTAAATCTCAAAATAACTTCAGTCTTGACTTTGTTGGAGGGATCATCTTCTTGAGAATTTTTGAGTCCCTTTCAAAAAATTTGTCCCAGTTTCTATTGTAAAGAAAATTAGAATCTTATGGGAGATATGACCGAGCCATCGTGGCGCCTACATATCTCGTTGAGGTAGGAATCAGGTCAAACGTAGTTCCCTCTAAAGGATTAACAGAAGTAATAAATTACAAAGAAACCGACCGAGGTCGACATAGGCTGCCTACGTATCTCATTCTCGAGAATTCAGGTCGAACATAGTTCAAGTACAAAAGAAACATTTAAAAGGGATATTAGGGTGACCGAGGCCGACATAGGCCAACTACGTATTTCATTCTTGAGAATTCAGGTCAGACGTAGTTCATTACAATCAGGATAAAAATTCTAAACAAAGAAATTACAAGTAAATAGAACGATTCAAAGAAATGACAGAAATACAAACTGAAATTTCACACATAGTATCTCTTGACAACATCTGAGTTGATCGATTTGGGCCATTCGGTTCCATCCATCTCTGACAGGACCTAGGCACCTCCAGATAATACTTTGCAAACCATGTAGGGTCCTTTCCAATTTGGTGCAAATTTCCCTTTATATTCATCCTGGTGAGGGAAAATGCGTTTGAGAACCAACTGACCAATTTTGAACATTCTGGCTCTTACTCTCTTGAGGAAAGCACAAATCATTCTCTGTCGATACAGTTGTCCATGACAAACAACAACCATTCTCTTCTCATCAATCAATGTTAACTGATCAATCCACATGCGAACCCATTCAGTAGCACTCAATTCAGCTTCTTGGATGGTTCTCAATGAAGGTATCTCAACTTCGGCAGGTATAACTGCTTCTGTTCCATATACTAACAAGTATGGAGTAGCTCCAATTCGTTCTGACAATCATTCTGTATCCCAACAAAGCATACGACATCATCTCATGCCAACCTCTACGATTATCAATCATCCAATTGACGTTCTGACAGTCTTTTTGTATCCCAACAAAGCATACGACATCATCTCATGCCAACCTATGCGATTATCAATCATTTTCCTCAAAATCTTCTTTATGTTCTTGTTGGGGCTTCTATAGCTCCATTCATTTAGGGATGATATCCAATTGAGTTCCGATGAGTAATCTTGAATTGTTCACATATCTCTCTCATCAAGTTACTGTTGAGATTCGCTCCATTATTAGTAATGATGGATTCTGGCACTCTAAACCTACATATCAAATTGTTGCGAACAAAATCAGCTACAACCTTCTTGGTCACCGACTTATATGAAGTTGCTTCCACCCACTTGGTGAAGTAGTCAATACCAACCAAAATAATTCTACGTCCGTTAGAGGCGGCTGACTCTATTGGACCAATGAAATCCATGCCCCAAGCTACGAAAGGCCAAGACGAACTCATAGCATTGAGTTTGTGAGGCGGGACTCGAATCAAATCGCCATGCACTTGGCATTTATGCCATTTTTGCACAAACTTGCAATAATCATGCTCCATAGTCATCCAGAAATAACCGGCCCGGAGGATTCCTCGCCAAAGTGATTCAATTCATGTGAGTACCACAGACTCCGACATATATTTGTTTTAGAAGCTTTGCAGCTTCACTAGCATCAACACATCTGAGAAGACCTAAATCTGGAGTCCTCCTATAATGGATTTCCCCACTTGCAAAGAAATTGAGGGTTATGCGGCGTATCAATTTCTTCTGGTTGAACGTTGCATTTTCAGGATAAGTCCCGGTCTCTAAATACTTCTTGATGTCAAAATACCAAGGCCAATCATCTGGTTCTGCTTCAACATGTGAACAATGGGCAGGCTACTCTTTTACCTCTATATCCAAGGGATCAATATAACTTGTATCTGGATGTTTAATCATCGAGACAATGGTGGCAAGAGCATAGGCCAACTGATTTTGTGTCCTGGGAGTGTGTCTGAACTCAATCTTGCAGAATATTTTGCACAACTTCTGTATATACTGTACGTATGGTGTGATCTTTGGGTTCTTCACAACCCATTCTCCTTGAACCTGATGAATCAACAAATCTGAATCTCCAATAACTAGAAGCTCATGAACATTCATGTCTATGGTCATCTTCAAACAAAGAATACAAGCTTCGTATTCTACCATGTTGTTCGTGCAATCAAATCAGAGTTTAGCTGCCATAAGATAATGTTGACCGGATTTTGATACTAAGACCGCTTCGATACCTTTCCCTTGGTGATTCGCCGTTCCATCAAAGAACACTCTCCAACCAGGGTATGCTTCCAAAATATCTTCACCCATAAATGCAACCTGTTCATCGGGAAAATAAGTCTCGAGTGGTTCATACTCTTCATCAACTGGATTCTCCGCAAGATGATCAGCTAAGGCTTGTGCTTTTATCGCCTTCTGAGTCATATACACAATGTCAAATTCACTCAAAAGCATTTGCCATTTAGCCAAATTCCCTGTCGGCATTGCTTTCTGGAAAATATACTTCAACGGGTCCATCCTGGAAATAAGGTATGTGGTATAAGAAGACAAATAATGTCTCAACTTTTGAGCAATCCAGGTCAAAGCACAACATGTCCTCTCCAAAAGAGTGTAACGAGCCTCGTATGGAGTAAATTTCTTGCTCAAATAATAAATGGCTCGCTCATTCTTCCTAGTTTCATCATGATGACCAAGCACAAATCCAAATGCGTTATCCGAGATAGATAGATACAACAACAATGGACTTTCTTCCCGTGGAGGAACCATACCGGTGGATTGGATAAATAGTTCTTGATGGCATCAAAGGCAGTTTGACATTCTCCGGTCCACTTGGTCAAAGCATATTTTTTCAACAACTTGAAGATTGGCTCACACACCACGGTGGACTGAGCTATAAATCGACTAATGTAGTTCAACCTTTCCAAAAAACTCATCACCTCTTTCTTAGTCTTCGGAGGAGGTAATTCCTGGATCGCCTTAATCTTGGAAGGATCAAGTTTAATGCCCCTTCTGCTAACTATGAATCCCAACAACTTTTCGGCTGGCACTCCAAAAGCGCATTTAGCGGAATTTAGCTTCAGATTGTACTGACATAGGCGATCAAAGAATTTCCTCAAGTGAGTTAAGTGATCTGAACTCTCGCGGGATTTGATTATGACATAATCTACATACACCTCAATCTCTCTATGAATCATATCATGAAAGATGGTTGTCATAGCCCTCATATAAGTAGCGCCAACATTTTTGACACCAAACAACATCACCCGATAATGATATACACCCTAAGGCGTGATGAAAGATGTCTTTTTGCATCTGCTTATCCATCAGGATCAGGTGATAGCCTGCATAACAATCCACAAATGACTGCATCTCATGCTTAGCACAGTTATCAATGAGAATGTGAATGTTTGGAAATGAAAAATTATCTTTTTGGCTAGCTTTGTTGAGATCTCTATAGTCAACACAAATTTTGATTTTTTCGTCTTTCTTGGCAATCGGACAACGTTGGCTAACCAAGTTGGATATTGCGTCACTTCCACTACTTGAGACTCGATCTGTTAAACTCAACTCAGGCTTGAATTTTTGAGTCTTTTGTTTTACTGGACTGAAATCTGGATTAATCGGCAACTTGTGGGACACCATATTCGTACTCAACCCCGACATATCCTTATAGGACCAGGAAAATACATCAATGTATTCTCTAAGCAAACGAACCAGGTCCCTTCTTTGAGCCTCGGTCAGATGGACACTGATTCTGACTTCTTTGATACATTCCTCATCTCCTAGATTCAATGTCTCAGTTTCTTCCAAATTCGTCTTGTGATGATTCTCAAATTGTCAAAATTCTTCAGCAACATGTTCAGGTACCTCATTTTCTTCTTCATATTCTTCACATTTGTCATCACCTGCCTCATTTCGTTCACTCGGTTCATGACATGACATGACATTGGCAGTTTTAAGTTAATATTACTGAAATCATAAACGTATAAAGTTAGGAAAGTAAAATGTAAACATATAAGTAAACAATTTTTTGATAAAAGAGGCTTTCATTTAAATTGAAAAACAAACATAAACACATGTCTTTTCTACCATGGCTAAGGGCCATTCCGCCTTTTTAAACATCACGAGGGAAATGAAAAACTTCAAACAAGTGAAAACTGCATAATATGTGGGTCTGAGCCTCTTCCGGACTACCACCAATTTTAAAAACAAACATAAACACATGTCTTTTCTACCAAGATTCACAGGAAATCAGGAGCGGTGTGTAGATCCAATTTTGCAATTGCTCCTCAGGTTCTGCATCATGGATGCTCGATGTCCCATCCTCTTTCTCGATGACCGTATCAATTTCCTCAAAAAGGCCCCAGATTCCTTCCCCGAGACCATCATCAATGACATATCCTCGTTCAGGGAATGACTGGTACAGATGAAGAATTGTCCTGGCCAATGCTTGATCAACACTCTTGTTCTTCATCTCTGCTTCGTCATCTGTTGGGACATACCCCAAACCAAACTTTGCTCATTTGGCGTGGATTTGGATAGGCTCGACAATTCCTTGAAAATGTTTCCCCAATCCGAAACCTGATTCGAAACCGCTCCGGAGCATAACGGTAGTAGTCATCTTGTACATAGAAAGCATAAGAGGCTATGGAGCCAAGTCATCACTGGTGGCATTTACCAGCTCCATTGTGTAGAAATCACAACCTCGAGAGATATCATCAACGATCGGTGCATACCCATTAGAATGGCTCCCTTCACCATAAATGACCGATTCTTGGTCCTTCCAAACAAATTTCATTAGTTGGTGAAGGGTAGAAGGCACAGCCCCAACCATATGGATAAACGGTCTTCCTAGAAGCAAATTGTAACTGGTGTTGATATCCAACACCTGGAACTCCACATTGAATTCTGCAGGACCCACCTGAATATCCAAGTTTACCGCACCCAATGTGTCTCTTTGCACTCCATCAAAAGCCCTCACATTGACTTGGTTCTGGTGAAGCTTTCCCAGGTCGAATTTCAGTTGTCTCAGAGTCAAAAGTGGGAATATTAAGACCAGATCCGTCATCGACCAAGAAATGATTTATTATCTTGTCTCGACACATAGTGGTGATGTGCAGAGCTTTGTTGTGCATCCTGTCTTCCAAGGGCAGCTTTTCGTCACAAAAATTGATTCGATGTCCCCGAATAACCTAGTTTATCATGGCTGCTAGATTGTCACTGTTGGTACCCACGGGCACATAAGTATCATCCAAAGCCCTCATCAGAGCCTGCCTATGCATTTTCGAACTCATCAACAAGGCCCATACAGAAATCTGAGCCAGCGTCTTCTCCAAATACTTCACAATCAAATAATCTTTCAGTTGCATTTTTATCCAGAACTCCTCGGTTTTGGCTTCACTGATCAGCCTTTTTGTTTGGTCCTTCTTCTTCCCTCCTCGAGCCAACTCTTCTAGTGTGTAGCACCTGCCAGATCTGGTCATACCCTAGGTAACATCCGTTTCAATCACAAACTTTGGTCAGGTAAGAGTTTCTCGTGGCACCAAGGCAACAATCTTCTCGGGTGTCAGAATCACAAACTCTTTCTTCTCCCTAATGCTCAACAAAGCCACAACCCTTTCCAATTCATCAGGAGAGATCAAAACTATTGCCTTTGTCACGCACCAATCCTCATCTATCTCTATTATATTGATAGTGACACCTCCATGATTTGGCAAAGGATTACTATTGACATTGGGCACAATTGTCTGGAGAGAGACCACTTTCTAGTCAATCAGGTCTTAGATCTTGTGTTTTAGGTTGGTACAATCCTCGGTATCATGTCCAACATTGTTGGAGTGATATGCGCACCTCTGATCAGGTCTGTAAAACTTTGAGCTAGTGTCAACCGACTTGGGACCCACTGGATGATTATATCCTGCCGCGGTTAATCGCTCGAACAACTTTGTTCGGCTTTCAATGAGCAGAGTGAAAATTCTAGCAGGCTTCTTCTCAAATCTAGGATGGGGGGATGTTTTCCTTGTTGAGTAGGAGGCATTTGACGATAATTTGGAGCATTTGGACGAGGGGCTTGATATCTGGGATATGAGTTGATTTGGTAATTTGGTTGTGGAGCTTGGTAGTTCGGGGGGATATTTTGGTAAAGTGGAGCTGGGGTTTGGTACATTGGGGGAGGAGTTTGGTAATTTGCCTGAACGTTAGCACAGTTGGGGGCGACGTTCCGATAGTGATTAGGTGGAGTCTGGTAAACTGGAGGGGGAATTTGGTAGATAGGAGGGGGAGTTTGGTATCTAGGAGGGGGAGTATTTTGATAACTGGGGGGATGGGTATTTTTATAACTGGGGGGAGGGGTGTTTTGGTAATCAGCCTGTGCATAACAAGCTGGGTACGAACTCTGTGAAGGTCGAGAACGACCTTGGTATGATGGGGATTTCCTTGGGGTCTTCTTCCCCTCAGAAGAGATAGAAGACACATCTTCTCTTTTCTTCTTCATCAAACTCGAGGATCCGGGCGAGGCAGCAACACGGGCAATCTTTTCAGTTCTTAATCTATCTTCGATAGTCTCACCTACTTTGACTATCTCAGCAAACTTTGCTCCAACGCGCAACATAATTCTATCATAATATTCGGGCTCTTGAACCAACACAAATACTTCAACAATTTCCTTCTCAGACCTAGGAGGCCGAACACTAGCTACCTCCTTTCTCCATCTGTATGCAAATTCTCTGTAACTTTCATTTGATTTCTGCTTCATTTTTTCTAAGGAATAACGATCAGGAACGATCTCCACGTTGTAGGTGAATCATTCGATAAGTCCTTAGCCATACCATTCCAGCTGGGCCACTGTCTTGTTTCATGAGATGTAAACCATTCTAGATCCTCTCCACTCAGACTTCGGCTAAAAAGCCGCATTAGTAAAGCTTCATCTCTTCCAACTCCCACGAGCTGATCACAGTAGGTCCTCAGGTGCGGTAAGGGGTTCCCTATTCTTCCAAAAATGTTAACTTTTGGCACCTTGAACCCTTCCGGGAGGTCCAAATTTGGATGAATGCATAAATCCTCATAACTCAAATCGGTGACTTCAGGAATACACTACAACTCTTTCATGGATTTTCAAATCTCTTCATTCATATCCAGCTTGGCGGCCTCTTCCTTTGACCTCTACTCTCTCTCTCTCGCTCCTCATAGTGGTCGAGCTCAGAACCATTGGCGTCATGCTCATTGGGGACTGGGATATGGAAAGTGGCCTTTTGAGGTAGGGGTGGATTAATAGAGGGACTCTGGGCTTTTTGAGGGGCTTGATAGTTTTGAGGGAAAGTCTGGGGGCTGGTATACTGATTTTGGTGGTGGAGGGAAGTGTGCGGGTGGCTAACATTTTGGTTTTGTGGGGGGGGGGACAAGCTTGGAGGTTGGCATTTTTAGGAGGAAGTTGCGCTTGGAGGTTGGTACTATGGGGAGGAGGTGGTCTTTGGTAAGAGGCGGAGGCATAATGGGGATTTTGGGCAGTTAGGTCGATGATTGAGGGATTCTGAGTAGGATTGGAGGGTGGGTTTTGGGCTTGTTCAGCGTTTGAAGAAGGAAAGTGAAGTGGAGGCCTTCCGTCTGCTGGAGCATGGAAAGTAAAACCCGGATTAGGCATATCTTGCCTTTCCTGCATTTTGACCCTCATCTTGGTGATCATCTGCATCAATTGCATAATTAGTTCATTCTGATCAGCTATGACGGGCTGAGCCACGACAACATTGGTAAGGCCAATCTCTTCATTGTTATTACCCATTATTGACTTGCCCTTCCGAGAACTTTGACTAGGGAAGGAATTTGTAGTGCCTTTTGATCTTGCAAAATAGGGGTGTTCAGCCAGCTTATCAACACAAATCAGTTCTAACTACCTGTAGAAGAAAACAACTCAAATGTAAATCTGTTAGTTTTGATTCAGGACAAATAATGCAAAATATCATATAGAGGGCATATAAATACATAAGATTTGCTTTGTTTGAGAACATGTTAGCCCACGAATAAAGGGGACTGATTTTTTGAACAAGCAGGAATTTGCTCGTTTTATTTTGAGGCTAGTGACTCAGAAAAGTTAAATTGCGTTGAGCTAAGGTCTTCTTGCTGCATATCTCAGTATTTGTTGATGTGAATTCAATGTTTCCTTGTAGAACGAAAAAGGGGGAAAAGAAAATTTTAAAAAGATATGGGCCGGGCCTTGAAAGGCTGCCTACGTATCTCCCAAGGAGAATTCAGGCCCTACGTAGTTCGAATACAAAAAGGGAATTCTCATTTTCATTCATTTGATTGATTACAAGGAAAGTGAAAAAGAAAACATGCAGTAAAGCTCCTAAAAGATAGGTGGTGCCTTTGTCAAAGCTTCTTCTTCTGTCTGCTACAACATTAATCACGGGGGGTAAACTCGACTTGAATCTTTCCTATGTTGATGAGGGATTCCATGTCATAGCGAAACCCGAGGCACCTTCCAATGTTGTGATCTATGGCGTCATGATAAGGGCAGGGTTTCCAGATTTCAATCCCAACGGGATCAAATGTTTCATCATCCATTTTGATAGGGGACAAGACCCCCTTTCGAAGCAACTGACTATAGATATCCAACAATGTTTTCTTTAAAGGCGTGAAGTGGTGACAATAAACCAAAGTGTGCTCAATGATCAGAATACTGGGCTCCGGTTGGTCAAATGTAAGGACGGTGTTCTCACCCCACATATGTGGGATCTTCCCAACATTGATCAAGTTGCGGATTGCTGCCTTAAGCTCCACACATTCTTCTATAGTGTGTCCTCTTTGGTTCGGGTAGTAGGCACACGTCTTTTGAGAGCTTTCGTGCCCAATTCCAAAAGTGGTTCCTTCCAGAGGCTTTAGCATGCATGAAGCCTTTAGGTTCTCGTAAATGAGAGCACACAGCATGACTCTTTCCCCCACGCTATGTGTCTGCTCATAAGCTGGGAGAGTGATCTTTTTGCCTCCTCCTTTTAGACGTCCCAAAAAGGGAGGCATATAGATGATTTCCTCATCGGTATCTTCTTCAGTAGCTCCAGGGTGAGTGTCTTCGGGACCACTATTGGCTTCTTTATTGAAGAAAGAGCATTTTCCGCGTATCTTCTGAAGCCTCATGGTTATATCATTGTTGAAGACATCATGTTCCTTCCGCATAACAACCGTATCCTCGTTCATGATAGCATATACTGCCATCTTAGCCACTAACTCTGCATCTAGTGCTGCGCTCTTGGCTTGCACAGTTGCAGTGGTTAGTTCTACTTCTATTCTTCTTTCTCCCACTTTTGGATCTCTTGTTTGAATCGACGCAGTTTCATCCTTAAATTCTCCTCAGTCGTCTCCACCTCGACATTCTTGCCTTTTTTCATCTTAGCAGAAATTTTACCTTTACTGAGATGATAGAGTAATGTTTTAGGATTTGGTAGTAAGATTTTGTTTTTGGTAGAGAAATTCAAGACTCATGGAATTTTGGACGGACATTTTGGTAGTGACTTGTATTTGGTATTGTAGGGATTTTTGGAATTTTTTTGAAAGGAGTGGGCTAAAAATGTCCTCATTCAAAGCAACATATCACATAAGTAGTTTAAAGCACACAAGCATATATCGCGCGTCCTAAACAAGTAGGGGGCCCTTTTGTGTCAAGGGTAGGCCTAGCATATTTGAAAGATGTATGTGTAGAATTGAACCATTTTGTTACCCCAAAGCAAATTTTGCATATATAAAATGATGTTCAAGAAGCGAAAATAAGTAGGGGAAATAGGGAATAGACGGGAAACACAAAAGAAAAGGACCACGCAGGGGTCATTTGAAAAGAGTACCAAAATACAAGAAAGGAAAGCCCACGCAGGGGAAAATAACAACAAATACACATAGAAAAACCCACGCAGGGGCGAAATCCACTAGGAGGTTCCTGACGGCCCCGCTTCTATTCTTCTTCTCTTATTTTGTGCTATGAGATCCTGAAGCCTATATTAATCATTAGTAAGTATCCGTCGGTCCGGCGGCCTTTCTCTTCCTACTCTTCGAAACACATTACATTTATCTTATCACCAATCTATAAGTTGAGCTCTCCCAAATCACTTCTCAAGCTTTCTAATTCTCGAGCTACACTCTCGAGGGCATAGTTATCTTCCTCTTGCTTTCGATGAAATTTATTGTGCATTTCCTGAGCTTCCCTTTTAACCTCTCTTAATTCTAGAAAAGCTTTGGACTCTTTGTCCTCCACACTGTGGTAAATGTTTGGAACTGGAAGGAAATACCTTGTATATTTCCTTTCAACCAAGCTTTGTAGCTTTCATCGTACCCCGCATTAAATCGATCTGCGGCAATGGTGTCCTTTTCCATTCGCACTACTGTTTTCCATTCTCTCAGCATCTCTGAAGCCTCAGGCACTCTATCATCTCCGATGTCGAACATATAGATATGGTAGTATGCGTTTGGGGGTGTAGTTTGTCTTTTTTTGAAATACCTCAGGACCCGGATGGGTGCATACGGGCAGATACCTCGAATACCTAGTAGAGGAAGCACAAGTTGCCTGTCGCCCCGTATTATGGCATCTTTCGAGATGAAACGGTCGAACATCCACTGGATATCTTCTTCTCTTAACTCAGAGAAAATCTGAGCCCATCTTCCTCTAGTGTTCCTATTTTCTAAATATGTCCAAAACAACATATCATTCAAACCCTTGAGAGCATTATTATCATCGAGGGTGTGTAGCTATTGAGTCCCGTGTCCCTTCGCTAAGTGGCTCATTATTCACCATTGGAGGAGGATATTACAACCCTGAAAGTAGCGATGTCCTTCCTTTCATCTTCCTAACGCGCGGTACATGTCGAACAAGATGACAGGCGCTATGGGATAATACTTCACTTTTCCTTGGTTCAGATGCCCGTGGAAGAGAGTGTGTGCAAGCATTATTACCCAGGTGTTGATGTTGAGGCTCGGGCCTTGGGGAAAAACAATAGTACCTAATAACACGATAGTGAATGCCAAAGATCTGATCCCGTCCCATTCTCTGAAGGTAACCCTGAACTCTTGATTGTAATTTGCATAAAAGCTTGCATTCCTGAATCTAACATAGAGATCCATAAAAGAAACGCTAGAACCTTCGGCCCAAAAGGTGTAATCCTTTTTTAATTCGAGCCAATTTATAATATCATCGAGAGTAGGCTGGTTAGGGTTTAAGATGTTTTCCTATTTTCTCAATCTTCTTTCAATCATGTACCGACAATGTCTATTCCGTTCCGATTTCTTCGATTGTCTGGGTGATTTACATGATTCCATATCGGAACACCATTTTCTCGCTGTCCCAATAACCCGTGAGGACTTCAATCAGCTCGGGCCACCCAACCATATTAATTAGTTCTGTTATGGCCCCTACATATTTGTTGAGGTCCCTTTTGTGAAACATATTGAGGTCGTTATACCACATCTTGAGCATAACTAGGGCTTCCACTACCATGTCGAATTTAGGAAATCAATCAATACCTACAAAATAAAACCCAGTTAAGATTCCCCCCCAAATAGGTAACAATCAGGTTTCCACACTTACATCTTTCAAATGTCAAATAATATGATATGTCGTTAAGTCGTGGACCTTGGACATGATTTTTGGTGGTTTTACTAATGAAATTAATACACCTTGGGCATTAAGTGGTCTTAGGCTAATGCTTAGATTTGGATTTGGTTTCGCTCTACTCTAGGTTGACTAGAATTGGTTTAGAAATGACGGTTACTCGAGTCGGACAAACAAGGGGGTGAAGTCTAATAAACGACGTTGGATGACCACAAGCCAACTATTCGTTCATCACTTCTAAAGAATTCAACTTGTGTTTTTTTCTGAAGGACAACCGTGGTAACCCATGCAACCACCTTTTTTCCTAATGCAATCTATTTGCCGTTTGGTGGAATCGGATGCCATGAATGCCACAATTCAATATATACGAGAGATAAAACAAGTAGGCAGTTAAAACACGTAGCCAAATAAATTAATCTTAAGGTTAGAATCATTCAAATCCCCAGCAGAGTCGACATTCTGTTTTATTTTAAAAAAAAAAAATTAGATTGGTTTTAGAGTCGCCACTTAATTTTTAAGTAAAATCAAGAAAACTATTCATTTTCAAATTGATCAAAACAATAAATCTATTGAAAACTATTAAGGGGGCTTCAAGGTTCTTATTATCATTTCAGGAAGGATTTGAAAGCATCCAAAACGCCCGCTAATACGCGGTTATCCGTTAATTAATTATTTGGCTAAAATAGTTTTAACTTCGCTTGAATTTCAAAATTGAACTATTTTGTTAGTTAGGACCATTTTAAGGGAGAAAAAGTAAAATATTGAAATATTATCTAAGCGAAATATTTTGTAAACTTATTTATTTATTTTTAGGCCTCGTTAAAGGTGATTGATTTAGTTAAGTTATAAAACCAAAACGGGTATCTTTTGGGGATTTGAATTTTAAAACCTTAAGATTTAGTAGCAGATATTGACAAGTAAATAAACACTATAAAACAAAGAGGGAAAGAGACTTGGGCCCAAATCTGGTTCCTGTCCGCCTGAGCCAGTATTTGGGCCCATTTTCATTTTGGGCCTTTGACCCATTTAAGTCACCTGCACCTGTCCTAAACTAACATAAAAGAAATATATTTTTATCTTTGAGCCTTAGGCCCAATTCTTTAACATGTCCTAAACTTCTAACAGAAATAATAATAATGGGTTTAGGCCCAGTAAATAACAAAATACAAATTTATTTTGTGTAAAGAGTGGACCTTCAACCTAATCTTCTCAATTCTCCTCTGCTTCAAATTTTCTCAACTCCGAGACCTGTACGTCAATGTTAGTGGGCTGGCCGACTAGATAAAGGTATAATTGGGCCTCCATCGCCCAATAGGAAATTGCAGAGGGGTGAAATAAAATCCATGAGGACTCATGCCCGGTTTCATGCAAACACAAAAATGAAATCTAGGAAGTAACAAATCCTGGTTAATACATGAGAATGCCCAAATGAAATCAAATTTACATACTACTGTGGTTCAATACATGCATCGTAAAATACAGTATATCACCAAGGGTCCCGAATCAAAACATGTGAAATTTCTCAAACAACTAAGCCATAATTCAGATTTGAGCTAATACAAGGCCAACCATAAATAAATTATATTCCATCCCAATATTTTCAATTAAAATAAATAAGCTATGACCAATCAGTGACAAAATGCTTTGAATAATCCATTCAATACCAACAAAGTCAACCGTAAGGAATAAGAGAGATAGTGAGGGTACTCCAGCAAATGAATGGCAGTAAAGCAGATGGGTCCAAAGAAAAAACTCTCGTGACATGAATCAATATTACCGGAAAATTAAAATCCTAGAAATGGTCCATGCTAACCAAAAGACTCAGCTTATGATAAAGTAATACACATAACCATCATTTTCTTCTTAACAACAAACTCCAAATAAAAAGAAAGAAATAGGCATATCCTAATTTCACATGCTTGAGAAAGTGGAAGACAAACTATGCGATAGCAGAATGAAGTTTACAGCTTTGTACATGCACAAATCACCCAAACAATATTAATACAGTAAGACTAGAATCCGTAGACATGAATAAGATACAGACTTCCATATTTTCTACAACTTCAGGCAAGGAAATGAAGGCAAGAACATTCACGCTACAACACTTGGAGACAGACTAAGAAGATAACATAACAAGCCAACCAAAACTAAAAGAAAATAATTTTTGCCACCATATCACTTCCATATCGACCAGTTGTTAAGGTTCCGCCTAACACTCACAAGCGAGACAACAACAAATACAAGAAATGAATTTCATGCTTCAAGCAACTAAGACACATTTAACTCGAAACCAACAGTTTGTCACTAAACATCAACAATAAACCCAAAGAATAAAAGAAAATTCATAAAAAAAAAGGATCAACAGGGGACTTCATCTCTCAACAAAAATTTCAACTAAAATAAAACGAACGAAGATAAAAAATGTACCTTTATAGGGGCAGCGAACTGAGAAAAATGAGCTAGCCACAAACTTACACCATTGAAGCACGACCTTGAATATAAGCAGCGAACAAAGAACCTAGGCAGGTATCCAAGTAGCTCTCTCGAGTTCAAAGGAACTTGTGGAAGAGCGATGGATGACCCCGAAAAGAAAAACGAAACAAAGATCGTAAGCAAGTTAATTTCTCTATTTCGGAGTGTGTTCAAACTACCCCCTTTTTAGTTCCTCTCTGTATCTTTGCTTAAAAAAAATTCCAACTCCTTCCTCCACCCTTTCCAGTGAATAAGGGGTATTATATAGAAGAAAAATAGGGTTCGGATTTTAAAAAAAGATGAAATCTGATAAGACCAAGGACTAAATCGAAATTCAAATTCGTAAAACTTCTTTCACCATTTCGGACAAACACCCTTTACCTGCGATTTCAACCCATTCCGAAAGTTAAAAGGGTGAATCGATGCTTGGGATTGATCAATCATCCTTGGGACTCAATGTGGAGCAATCTCGAGGCTACAAGGACGAGTCACGTTGCTTTTCTAGCTCCTTTTGCTGTTGCGACTGATCGAGTTGAGAGGGACGTGAAGAAGACGACAAGGAGGAGCAGTTTACTGTGTTCCTCGCAGCTTTTCTGTAAATTCGCCGTGTATAGGTGAACGTTGGGGGCGTCAACCGTTGATGTCGTGAGATTATCGCTGTTGTCGTTGGGGTCATTTTGATATGGCGTGAACACGCCATCTGCTTCTGTGATGCTACCGTGAAGACATCATTGAAAGCTGCTGGATGTTGATGTCGTTTCTGGGTCTCTTTGTGGACTGGGAATGGGCCGGGTCGTGGGATAATAGGGATTGGGCTGGGAAATGGGAACAAAGGTCGGCTGAAAATTAAAGAAATGGGCCTAACAATTGATCTTTTGAATTTAAGAATTTAGCCACATCGAGTTTAATTTAACAAATTCGACTAAACTTAAATAGGACAAATTAATATAATTAATTAATGAGCTTCTTACCTTTCACAAAATAAAATAATTAATTAGATTATATATAAAATAAAATTTTATCAAGCACTAATTAACTCCAAATTATAAACTATTAAATAACTAAGCAAACTAACCAAATATTTAATTAAACAAAACCTTTTTAGATGATTTTCGAATATTTATATAATTCAAAAATATACATATTTTATTTAAAAATTATAAAAAAGTGATAAAACTATTTAAAAACTAACTTGAAAAATATTTTGAATTTTTCAAAGTCAATTATTTTAAATCGTTTAAAAATTAAGGAGATCAAAAATTAATTATTACCGATGAGGGTCAAAATTGGGTGTCAACAATGAGCCATACCACCGGACCTTTGGTGCTCTACTTTAACTTGTTGACAATTTGGGCATTTACCAACGAACTCAGCAATACCTTTCTTCATACTATTCCACCAATATACTTCTCTCAAGTCACGATACATCTTTGTGGAACCTAGATGAATGGAATATCTGGAGCTATGAGCTACCTCCATGATCCTCTCTTGAATTTCATCCACCCTTGGTACACACAATCTACCTTGATATCTCAATACACTATCTCTCCCTTGTTCAAAAGCCATCATTTTTTGCTTATGAACATTTGACTTTAAGTCAAGAAAAATAGGATCTTGGTCTTGCTTTTCTTTCACTTCTGATACTAATGATCCTCTCTTGGAGTTCATCTACCCTTGGTACACACAATCTACCTTGATATCTCAATACACTATCTCCCCCTTGTTCAAAAGCCATCGATTTTTGCTTATGAACATTTGACTTTAACTCAAGAAAAATAGGATGTTGGTCTTGATTTTCTTTCACTTTTGATACTAATGATGATTCAGCCCCATTCATCACCACTACCCCTCCTTCTTTGGAATCCATTTGGCAAACTCCCAATCGTGCAAGTCTGTGCACATCTTTTACTAGTCCTTTCTTCTCTTCCTCAACATGGGCGGTACTATCCATAGACAACCTGCTCAAGGCATCAACAACAACATTAGCCTTACCTGGGTGATAGAGGATACTCATATTATAATCCTTGAGTAACTCTAACCACCTCATCTGTCTGATATTAAGCTATTTCCGACTAAACACGTATTGAAGACACTTGTGATCGATGAACACATCCACATGAACACCATAAAGATAATGACGCCATATTTTCAAAGAAAATACTACGACAATCAACTCTAGATCATGGGTTGGGTAATTCTTCTCGTGAACTTTCAACTGTCTGGAGACATAAGCTATAACTTTACCATTCTTCATTAACACACAGCCCAAACCAACTTTGGATTCATCACAATATACCACAAAACCTTGTGTACCTTCTAGTAAGGTCAATACTGGGGCAGTAGTCAACCACTTTTTCAACTCTTGAAAGCTTTTATCACAAGCTTCAGACTATTGAAACTTAACTATTTTCTGAGTTAACTTGGTCAAAGGGGATGAAATAGATGAGAACCCATCTACGAAACTTCTATAATATATTCAGCCAACCCCTAGAAACTCCTAATATCAGTTGGAGATGTGGGTCTAGGCCTATTCTGCACTGCCTCTATTTTCTTGGTATCAACTCTAATTCCATCACCGAAAACAATGTGGCCTAAGAATGCTACTGACTCAAGACAAAACTCATACTTGTAGAACTTAGCATACACCTCTCTATCCTTTAAAGTTTGGAGAACTAATTTAAGATGGCTAGCATGATCTTCCTCATTCTTCGAATAGATTAGAATGTCATCAATGAACACGATAACAAACATATCCAAATAAGGCTTGAATACTCTATGGCTTGAATACTCTATTCATAAGGTCTATGAATGTTGCATGTACATTGGTTAAACCGAACGACATGACTAGAAACTCATAATGACCATAACGGGTCCTGAAAGCTGTCTTTGGAATAACACATTCCCTTAATCTTAAGTGATGGTAGCTAGATCTGAGGTTTATCTTAGAGAAACAAGTGGCACCCTGAAGTTGATCAAAGAGATCATCAATTCTCAGAAGAGGATACTTATTCTTGATGGTAACCTTGTTCAACTGACGGTAATCTATACATATTCTAAGGGAACTTTCCTTCTTCCTCAGTAACAAGACCGGAGGGTCCCAAGGCGAGACACTTGGTCGAATAAAACCTTTCTCTAGGAGATGTTTCAACTTCTCTTTTAACTCTTTTAACTCTGATGGTGCCATCCTATATGGAGGAATAGAAATATGACGGGTATCAGAAAGAATATCTATACCAAAGTTTATTTCTCTCTCATGAGGGACTCCGGGAAGATTATCTGGAAAGACTTCTAGCAACTATTTTACTACTGAAACTGACTGAATTGGAGGTATCTCAACACTAGAGTCATTAACTCAGACTAACTGATAGACACACCTCTTGGAAACTAACTTTCTTTCCTTAAGGTACGAAATAAAACAACCCTTAGGCATTGTTGAACTACTCTTCCACTCTATAACTGGCTCATTAGGACACTAGAACTTTACAACTCGAGTTCTACAATCAACTGAGGCATAACAGACATGAAGCCAGTCCATACCAAGAATAACATCAAAATCTACCATGTCTAACTCAACTAAATCAGCCATGGTGCTCTTGTGATTGACGGAAATGGTACAATCACGATAGAGTCTCTCTGCTAGAATAGACTCACCAACATGTGTAGAAACACTGAAGGGCTCAATAAGTTTCTCAGGAATAACATCAAAATTCATCGCAACATAAGAAGTTAAAAAGGATAAACTCGTTCCTGGATCTAGCAAAGCATAAACATCAAAGTTAAAGACTTGGATCATACCAGTGGCAACATCTGGCGAATCCTCTTGCTCTTGGCAACAAGAAATAGGATAAAGACGGTTTCCTCCTCCGCCTGCCCCTGAAGTAGCTCTTCTAGATGCAGCTCAGTTTAGTGCAGCAACTGGAGAAGACTGGGCTCTATTGCCCCCATTGCCATTACCCTTCTTGTTCTTAGGACACTCTCTCATAAAATGACCATTCTGACCACACTTGAAGCAACCAGTGAAGCCATCACGGTACATCGCTGAGTGGCTCCTACCACACTTAGCACATGCAGGAGGCTTACTACCTCTTTGTGCCACACTACCTTGAAAATGTGTAGGTCTAGCTTTGAAATTCTGTGAATTCTGACTATTGTACTCACATTTGTTCCTTTGTGCAGGTGCACTAGCAGATGATGGAGTAGGTCCCTTTTGTTTCTGTTGGAAAGTTGGTTGGTTGGCATTACTCTTTTGCTGCCTGAACTCATTCCCTGTCTTTGCTCTCTTGTTTCGAAACTCCTCCCTATATTTCAGCTTCTCTTCCTCAACCTGTTGCACATGGATCATCAGCCTTGCTATGTCTATATCTCGTATCAGTATAACTGCCCTGCCTTCCCTACTAGACAGACGAGACAACACTGTATAAACAAACTCATCCTACTTCTCATGTCATCAACCATCTCCAAAGCATAGCGTGAAAGTTGTGCGAACTTCAAACTATACTCAAGAACACTCAAAGAATCCTGCTTAAGAGTGAGGAACTCTTGTACCTTTGCTTCTCTCAGTTCTCAGGGAAATAAACTCCCAAGAAGGCCTCCTCAAACAAAGCCTAAGTCACAAGTGGTGCACCCTCAGCTCGATTCTTCTTCCATTAATCAAACCAGATTCTAGCGACACCCTTCATTTGGTATGCAACTAGTTCCACCCTCTCAGCATCGGCAACATGCATAATCTCAAAGACCTTTTGAAGCTCTTCAACAAAGTTTTATAGGTCCTCAGTAACACTTGAACCAATAAAGGTTGGAGGATTCATCCTTAAGAACTCACAGATCCTTGAAGTATCAACCCCTTCCTGTCGATTCTCCCTTTGTCCAACTTGATTGGTCACAACTTGACTTAACATCTAGATAGTTTCATATAATTCAACATTGGTGACCTCTCCTTGGGGTTGCACTTCTGGTGCATTAGGTACCCCTTGATCCTGTGGTTCAACATTTCTTCTAGCGGGACGACCTCTGACAACTCTTCATGGAGGCATGATATAAAAGACACGCGCAAACATGAGTTAGAAAGAAACTTTATAGAGATTAACTATATTGCATGAAATGACTATGAAAGAAGTGAGATAGTTCCTAAATGTTGCAGCCTCCTAATTATAGATGTGGCGTGCTTCACACCGATAACTAGGACTCTACAGACACAACTTCATAGACTACCTAGGAATCTTGAACCTGTGCTCTGATACCAAGTTTGTCATATCCTGAGCCTACACCCTGGGCAGGACTGTCACTTGAGAACCATTGTTGGCCCCAAGTGAACCCTTATCCTGACTTACTACTCAGCGGAAGACTTAAATAACAAGGAAATAGTCTCAAAAGATGAACTCATGATATAAACTTAGAATTCTTAAAAGAAGCATTCAACAAGCCAAGATGGAAACTCAAGTCTCAAAACATAAGCCAATAACAAGTAATGACAAATGAACTAACTAACTGTCTATGAAGCTTCTAAACTAGGAGGGATATCGAGACAAGACCGCCGATCATGCTAACAACTGAAAACTACTAAAGCAATATAAATGGGGGTCCTCCAAAAAGTAGGGAGGCTCATTACAAGACTCTGAATGCTCAACTAGATCAACGAAGAGTTGGGTGTTGATCCTGGTTACCTCTATGTGCATCATAAAAATGATGCATGCCAAATGGCATCAGTACATTGAATGTACGAACATGCAAGGGGAATTCTAAAATAAGACATAAGCTTGAAAAGGAACTGAAACAACAAACCTGGTCTCAACTCAACTAAACTCATTTCAATATAAAGCAGTATAAATAAGTGCATCATAAAGAACACCTTTAAAACATAGATAACAACTCTGTGTACTGAGAATGCAATAGTAACTCAATATATGTGCAAAGATACAATATAAACACTGGTTATATATGAAAATACAATTAAGTCTTTGTATATAGGAATACAAAATACTTATGTGGGAGTTTCTCTAACCGACAACCATCACTTAAAGAGCTATGTGATGATACAATGTTTTGCCTCACATTGTCAGGGTCGTCATATACCTTACCAGGGGTGTAGAACCTGAATAATAAGTGGATCCACTAGTCTATGCTAAAAGGCACTAAGGAATCATCTAAAAAGTATGACCCTTTTCTACCTATGATGGCTACATGGGTTATGGGGGCTGGGAGTTGTCTGAACTCTCCCCCATATTGGTGCTCAATACTACTCCCAAAATATACTAGCACATATGTTTAAAAATATAACTCTGTGGTTTGAGATAATTACTCAAAAACTAGCCCAAAGGCTCTCTTGGAAATCAGTGTTTCCTCTCTTGCTTAATTGTGAAAGCATTTACTCTTTACTGAAAGCTAGCTCAAAGGCTCCTTTGGAAATCTCTGTTTCCTTTGTCATTTAAATGTGAAAACTTTTTAACTCTTTGGGAATGCATAGTACCTATATACTCCTTTGAAGAAATGAATGATATGCCGCGAAATCTTGGCACATTTAATGCTTGAAAACTAAGAATTGATACTAGACTCGAGTGCATTTATGTGGATATAATGCATTTGGTTGTGTTGTACAGATGAAATAGATGAAAAGTGGAAAAGGAGGGAAATGAAGAAAAAACTTATGTAGAACATCAAGTGACCACGGACCACTTCACGGGCCGTGGTCCTCACTACGGTTCGTAGTGCCTACCGTGAAGTTGAACCAGTGTGCAAACCAAGAATAGTTGCAAAGGGATTGGAACCAAGTAAAGACCACGGACGAGTTCACGAGCCGTGGTCCTCACTACGGTCCGTGGTGCTTGTCGTGAAGCTGAACCAGTGTGAAGACCAAGAAGAGTTGGAAGGTGGTTGAAACCCAAATGAAGACCACTGATGACCTAACGGGCCGTGGACCTCACTACGAATCGTGGTAGCTCTAGTGGTGCATTTTCCACTGAAGGCATTGAAGTCCCAATCTTTGGGAAAGTTCAAGGGAAGATCATGGAGGACTTCATGGCCCGTGAAGCCCTCTATGAGTTGTAGAAGTGGTCGTAGAGCCACTCGACATTTCAGTCCTAGTTCAATTAGGACTCATTTTAAACTTTCTATTTTGAATTACTTTAGGTCATTTTTGGGATATTATTCATTATCCTACGTTTTACGAAGGAGAACACGTTATCATTTCTAAGCTTTTGATTTTGGATTTCGAAGATTATTATCAATTTGAAGCTCGGATTTGGATTATCAGATTATCAAATTAATTGTTGAATTGTTAATTATTTTCATAAGTCTTTCTCAATATGTTTTCATTCCTAATTACAGATTGTTTATGTGAAAGTATGAGTGGCTAATTACCACGACTGGTTATGGGATCCATGATGAAATTGTAGTTACGATTCCGTAATACGCGTAAAGGGTAGTGTGTGTTTACAATCTGTAGTTTTTAGTTTTCAATAGCATTATAATCTAGTGTGTGCATGCATTAGATAAGCCTGTATCTGGTATTTGTTCGAGAGAAAAATACCAGTTAGGAAAAAGCTACACTAAATTAACAAATTGGAGTTAAAGCTTGAGTTCGAGAGAAAAGACCTTTAACACCATATCATTGTAAGCGAGGGTCAATGTTGGCAACACTCTAGGATCGAGAGAACATGAGTGATAATTATCTGATTAGGCTGAGAAATGTCAGATAAATTTAACTCTCAATGATTCTGTAAACATCAATTTTCCTGACGCTCAATTACGGAAGAACACTAGAACTAATGTTATGGTGAACACAATACTGGTTTCTCTTAATTAACTGAATCAACCTTACAACAAAATAGTCTGTTCATCGTGAATCTGGATTTTGACTGCAAGTTTTGGTAATTATAACCTTTCAACCAAACCCAATTTACTTTTCGTTGTCATTTGTTTAGGAGATAATAACAACATTCGAATAAACGCGACAGCGAAACCTTATCTGTAAAGAAATTCTCTATTGGATCGACCTCAACTGTAGTTGACATCGACCGTTTATACTTCTTATTTGAAGTGTAAGTTTGGACATATCAAATTTTGGCACCGCTGTCGGGAATTTCACTTCAAAAGTGTTTTACTAGCTTTTATTCGATTTGTAGTTATATTTCCTAATTTTATGTTTTGTTCTGTGTTTGTCTCTTTCAGGTAAGTTTGCTTGTGTATGCCCAACACTAGAAGTAAAGGAGCCCCATTGCTTCCTTATGACCCTAAATTTTAGAAAACTATTCGAAAGATGGTTAATGCACAAGAATTAGAGGCTCAGAGGAATAGACTGGGTTTAGAAGATGAAATTGATGCTGTAAGGAATGTCCAGCAAACTGCTGGAATCAATCAACCTAGGAAAGGTATCCAGCAAAATGCTGGAATCAATCAACCTAGGCAAGGTATCCAGCAAAATGCTGGAATCAATCAGCCTAGGGTAGTAGATGATAACAGAGGGGTGGAAGGATTAATCCCTCCACATCGCCAACTAATAGCCCCAAGGGGTAGTGCTCAACTTCATGGTTACATGATGTATGAAGAAAATGATGTTGATCACTTGGATGGAGCTGGAGCCACTGGAGCTATAGTGTTACCTGCACTACCTCCAAGTGTTAAGTTCACAATCACCAGCACTATGATCCAATTTTTGAACCTGAAGGGTATGTTTAGGGGTGCAGCTGGTGATGATGCAAATCAACTCACAAGAGATTCGTGGAGTCAGTCAAACAGCAATGAGATTGAGGCTATTTCCACTGTCTCTGACTGGAGAGGCAACTAACTGGTTGAATGAGATGCAAGACGATTCCATCGAAACTTGGACTAAGCTAAAGAAAGCTTTCCTGGAATGATTCTTCCCAGAGTCAAAAGAGTTGCAGATGAAGGACGAGATAAGTACACACAAGCAATTACTAGGAAAAGAAATGCATGAAACTTGGTGGAGATTCAGCCAAAAGCTAAAGAAATGTCCTAACCATGATCTTACTGAGAGGCATCTTAAACAAGCTTTTTATAGATCTTTAAACTATGTCACTAAACCTATTGTTGATGCAGAGGTAGAAGAGCTTGGGTATACATTTGAGCATTTAGTTGAACAGAGGAAGAAAGAAGAAGAAAGGGGCCAAGACATGGCACATATGAGGACACAAATATATCTGCTCACAAAGCACATTATCGCCAAGTCTGAAAAGGTAAATGTTGTGGGACAATAAAACAGGTATGAGGATCAGGATATTGACCTTGAGGAGGAAGCTAACTATTTGGGGAACCAAGGAGGTTTCCGTAATTATGACTCTGGAAATAAAGGTTACAATTTTGGAAATGCAGGTCGGAACTATGCTAGGGATGGTCAGTATGATAGGCAAGCCAATAGAGATCAGAGAAACTGGAAAAACAGAGATGGGTATAGGAATGATCACAGTGGTATTTATGTGCCCCCAGGTAATAGAGACCGGGCAAATGGTAGTTCCAGCGGGTCTAAGATGGAAGACATGATGGCTAAGGTACTCCAGAAAGTTAAATTAACTGATGCAGGGGTAAAAGGAATGAGAGGTGATTTCTCGAGCATGAGTCGGTTGGTGGACTCTCACACCACCGCCATTAAACAAATTGAACAGCAGTTGGGGTAACTCTCAGCCTCACTAAATCGGAGGAAGAATGGGTCACTATCAACTGACACCATCCAAAATCCTACGATGGACGGGCACTATATGGCCATCACCACTAGAAGTGGTAAAGTTCTTACTGACCCTATTTCTGTAGGTACCAAACATGAATAGGTCTTGGAGCAAGTTGGCAGAGAAGATGATGAAGTTGTGCAAGTAGATGATTTGGAGGATACGCAACCCAAAGCATAACCTCTGAGAGGAAAAGGGAAAGAGGTTGAGGAAAACATGCCGTTACAGCAGATTCCCAGACAATCTCCTCATTTCCCTCAAAGGCTTAAAAAGAAAGTTGAAGATGGGAAGTTTACAAAATTCATCACCATGTTGAAGTAGCTGTCAGTAAATATTCCACTGGTGGATGCCTTGGAGCAGATCCCAGGACATGCCAAGTTCATGAAGGACTTGGTTACAAAGAAGAGAGTTGTAAGCCTTGATTTTACTAACGATGTTCATCATTGCAGCGCCATTGCTACCAGATCTCTGGTTTAGAAGAAGGAAGATCTAGGGGAATTCACTATCCCATGCACCATTGGGTCAATTAAGTTTGCAAAACCTTTGTGTGATCTAGGAGCCAACATCAACTTGATGCCATTAGCCATCTATAAGAAATTGGGATTGGGAGTTCCAAAACCCACAACAATGAGATTGATGATGGCTGATAGGTCAGTAAAGCGGCCTGTGGGAGTCCTATGTGATTTACTTGTAAAGGTAGACACCTTCATCTTTCCAGCTGATTTCATGATCTTGGATTGCGAAGTGGACTTTGAGGTTCCCATCATTTTGGGAAGACCCTTTTTGTCCACAGGAAGAGATTTGGTGGATGTTGAGAGAGGAGAGTTGAAGTTCAGACTCAACACGGATGAGGTAAAGTTTAATATTTGCATGTCAATGAAACAGCCACAAGATATGAATGTAGTATCTACAATAGAGGTGGTTACTGATGAAGAAATGAGAGTACCTATTGAAGAAATGATGGTTGTAGAAACCTTAGCTGCAGTACTGATGAATTTTGAAGTTGATTTCAGGTCAGATTGTGTAGAGACTGTGAATGCTTTGCAAGGTATGGGAGTACACTCGTATGCTCCAAAGAAATTGGACCTGGACTTGAAAAATAGGCCAAGCCCTCCAGCAAAACCATCCATCGAGGAACCATCGGTGCTGGAATTGAAACAGTTACCCAGTCACCTCAGGTACGTATTTTTGGGTACTAATAACACTTTACCTATGATCTTGGCTGTAGATTTAAATGAAGAACATGTGCAGGAGGTGATCAAGGTGTTGAGAAGGTACAAAAGGACCATTGGATGGACCATTGCTGATATAATTGGAATACCTCCAGGTATATTGATGAGTCCACAAATTTGACTCATTTAGGGCTTTATTTTGATAGAAATAGTGCCCTCAAATGCTTATTTTGTCTTAATATCTGATGAAAACTCTTAAGTTTCAGGTATTTGAAGTTTTAGTGAAAGCATGGACTCTTAGGCGCAAAAAGGAACAAAGAGGTTGAAAAGAACAAAGAAGCTGAAGCCTGAGCATCGCCAAGCACACTTGGCGATTCGCCGAAGGGATTCACTCTGCCCTTTGTTCCAGTACACAAAGCCCTGAAGGAGAAGGATAAAAAAGGTGATGAAAGGAGTAGTCGGCGCTTCGCCGAATATTTCCGCGAAGTAGTACTATACCGCCCAATGGTCCAGAACGTGAAGATGCTGAAGGCAAGCACGAAACGGCGATGAAACAGAAGAAGGGCGAGTCGCCGGGTCTTTCGACGACATCGACTAACCTCGCCGAAAGATCCTCCAGCACTATTTTCTGAAGTCTATAAATACTAAACTTGTCATTAATTTTTAGGAGTGTAATTATTATTATAGTTTTCAGAATAGAATAGTTCTTTTTTGGGATATTTTTCTCTCAAGTTTGGAGATGATTTTGTGGGAGACTTGAAGAAAGAAGGATTTCATCTTCCCAAGTTGGAAGTGGGTCTTCTCCATTCTTCTTCCTTTGCTTAAATCAAGGTTTAATTTCTTATACCCATTTGATTTTAGTAACATTTTACGTGTATTTTGTTATTTCTTGATGTGTGGCTAAAAAACCCCATTCTTGGGGTGTGATTTAGCTAGTATGTGTTGATATTCTTGTTGGGTCTTACTTCCTGATAGGTTAGATGTATTTTAATGGTGATTTTCACCTAGTGGTTGTGATTTAATTTAATGGGTTTGTAGTTACAATTACAAAATCACCCATGTGTTTTCGGCTTGCCCGAGAGGGAGGTCGCGAAACCAAGACCACTAGACTGATAGCCTAAGGAGTGGGTGGACATGAGGTTCAGCTCGAGAGGGTGAGCCCTAGTCCCATATCCTAACACTTAGCTCGAGAGAGTGAGTGGGGTAAGGCGTAGGCTGGCCTTCATGCAACAAATGGGTGTCCGAGAGGAACGCATTTGAAACGGGGTAAGTTGCCCGAGAAGGAACTTATTTCCATCTAAAGCTTAGCCTAGTCACTATTATCTTGCAAATTTCCTATCGAAAGC
>JAJONZ010001780.1:0-33702 GCA_029582445.1 Solanum paucissectum | reverse complement strand
AGATCTGGGAGAGGGGAGAGAGGGGAACGAAAATATATGTATATATACAATTTTCACGCATTTTATACATTTGTGTTTTTGTATAAAGTGAGAGAGGCGAGTGAGAGAGCGAGATCTGGGAGAGTGGCGAACGAGATCTGGGAGAGGGGAGAGAGAGAACGAAATTATATGTATATATACAATTTTCTCTCGCTTTATACAAACACAAATGCATTTTATACAATTTGCGGTTTTTGTATAAAGTGAGAGAGGTGAGTGAGAGAGCGAGATTTGGGAGAGTGGCGAGCGAGATCGGGGAGAGGGGAGAGAGGGGAACGAAAATATATGTATATATACAATTTTCTCTCGCTTTATACAAACACAAACGCACTTTATACACTTGCGTTTGTATAAAAAACGAGAGAGGTGAGGGAGAGAACGAGAGTAGCGAGCGAGATTCACCAGGAGAGAGGTGAAATAGCAACAGTTTGCTATGAGGTACAATTAAATCAAACTATATTTATAGCATTTAATTTGAATTAATAGTTTGCTATTATATACAATTTTCCCATGAAATAATATATAGTTAAGATATGACACTGGCGAAAAATAATAATTTATGTATGTTTTGAACCATTTTCACTCTTTTATTCTTGTGCTTGGCACATTATTCTTTCCGTTTCCATTTTGGATATCTGCCTTCTTCATTCGTTAGCAGTTTTTTTGTGTGTGAAATTACATCACATCTTCAGCCTCACAAACAAACTCCTTTTTTTTCCCACCCAGTGTCCGGGCGCTCCCTCAACAAAAAGGACTCTATACCCAAAGGGACTCAAACCCGAGACCTCTGATTAAAGATGAAGGAATATTTATCACTCCCCCACAAGCATTTTATCACCATACTGAGAATTACAAAGCAGAAAAGACGAAGGAAGAACAAGTGTCCTATGGATTCAGGAGCTTCAAAACATAAAGGACAGTGCAGTGTTTTTTGTGATTCCTCATTTGACAAACCTATCTCTAGTATACAACCTTCCCATAGCTGTTACTTTATTAAATACAAAAAGCCACTTGGGAGCATCACAACATATTGTTGAATCCGAAGGCAAAAGGGCCACTTTTTTAAGCTAAAATGTCAAAACGGACAATCAATTCGTAGAAAGACCAAAAGGTTAATTGACAATTAACCAACCACTGAAATGATTCAACTACCTTTCAGTTGCTAACCTCCAAACATGTTATCTTACATTTCCGCCTGCATCTTATCTCCATTTTGCTTATGACAACCACTTGAATTAGAACAAAGATCTTATTCCAGCTTCCTCTGATAATACAGTACTGCATATGCTGCAACCATACTTGGTGTACAATCAGAAAACGGAACACTCATCTCCACTCGGGTTGAGCAACCAAAGCTAATCTCTGGAGGCCTTAGCAGCTTAATAACCTTTTCAGCAGCAATAATTTGTTTTTCTCGAAGGTTGTCATCAAGTATTAAATCCCTGCAATTTAAAGATTCCCGAGTGATACTGTAAGCCATTTTAAAGATTTATAGCATGTACTTTCACACACATAGGCACACAATTGCAGCTCACTAATTTTCATCTTTAAAAACCTTTTGTGCCATCTTTGATTGGTTTCGTCTGCATTTTCTAACAACGAAAAATAACACAACTGCAATGTGGAAGGAAGTATAATCACCTGCCTCATGGTCAGCTCATCCATTTCTTTAGTATATATTCTTTTGATGAAAACATGCACCAAGAAGGTGCAGGTGTGTAGTACAAAAGCTCAGTTCCTTATAAATGCAGGGAGCTGAGAAAGGCTAGCATGGACTCCATGTCATATACATTAAAAAGATTACACCAGAACTCCAAAAAAATATAAGGACTTATACTTCAGTTTGTGTAAAGGTATAGCTTTTCCTTCAATACTCTCTCTTAGTTCTGCCCCTAGTTTTCCATATTAGTATTATTATTGCTACTCTCTTATTATCTTTTTCTTCGATTCTATTGTTAACTGACAACTGTTGTTTCCTTTGCTTCGGTTATCGTATTATTTTGATGCTGTTACTGTTCTTTTCTCCATTATTTCCAACGTGGCTTCTTCACTACAGTATTTCCTTTTCACACATGCTTTGAAATGCTTAACTTGAGCCAAGGGTAATAACAGAAGCAGTCTCTCTACCTTTACAAGATGGGGGTTAGGTCTCGTACACACCACCCTCCTCGGAATCCACTTAAGGGATAACACTGGGTATGTGGTTGTGTTGTAATAGTACCCAAAAAAGGGCAAGCAGCTTATGCATTTCATTGGAAGATATTGTCCAAGACAGTCATTTTACACATCACCAAAGTTTACCTAAATTGCTCCAGATAGAGTGAGAAACCAAAAAGGGTTTTAGAGGAAGCTTACTTGAGCAATGATGCCAATTTCGAAGGTGTGCATTCCTGGAATAGAGCTTCAGGAATTACGGCTGAATCCAATAGAATATTAGGAAGAGAGATGTATGGTATAATAGCTTTGTAACGTATGAACCATTCTGTCAGGAGATGGGCTCGATAAGCAACAACACATGGCAGTCGTGCAAGCTGCATCTCCATTGCAACTGTACCTGAAGTACATAGTGCTACACTGCTAGCCTGCATTATGCAGAAAGGCAGTTCAAGTTATCAACTCCACCTTGAAACATGGCGTAACAATTTGATATTCAACAACAACAAATTCAGTGTAATCCTACAAGTGGGGTTTGGGGAGGGTAGGATGTATGTCGGCCCTACCCCTACCTTTGTGTGGTAGGGAGGTTGTTTCCAATAGAGCCTCGATTCAACGGACAAGTTATCGAAGTACGGATGTCAATGGCAAAAAGTGAACAACAATAAAATGGACTCCACAGCCTATACCCACAGTTAAAGCAACTAACTGTATAATTTTTTAACATTATCTTTATTCATACAGATGAACTACTCCCCCCGTTCAAATTATGTGACATACTTTGACTCTTGCTATCTCACTACAGAGTTTACTCTTCCTCATCTTTCATTATTCATCTTTTATGTCCGTCCTGGGACATAGATATTCTAGATACCCCTTCTATTATGAATCGCCAGAGTTTAGGAAGAAGGGAAATACTTTTGAAACTTGTGCTCTTAAATATGTCATACATTTGTGTGGCTATAAAAAGTCTTCCGTTAAGGGAAAAATGAACAAATTTAAGTTAAATTGTTTTCTGATATAGAAATGTGACAATTCTTTTTGGAACCGAGTAATGGAGAAATTGTTTCACATAAAATGGAACGCTCATGAACCGTAAAAATAAAGGGAAAAGAAAGGACAGTCATACACATGGATCCACGTATCATCTCCATCGTTTATTTAGTCATACACAAAAAATGTCACTTCTTTATGTCTCAAAAAAAAAATGTCACTTCTTTATTCATAAGATGATTTAACAGTAGAAAGATTCCCTTAGGCTTTGTATGTCCCCCTAAATAATTACAAAAAATGAACTGAAGTTTCAGTGTTTGGTAAAATATAAAAGAGAAAAGTAATGGCGACAAAGTGTCAAGTAAATAATTCACGCACAATCCAAATACTAACAACTATATTTAGGAAAAGTCTTGTTGGTTAAACAAAGATTATCTAAAACCAATCTTGGTGTAACTACTGACTACTGAAACATCCTACACCAGTTAAGAATCTAATCCACATTAGAACTCTTTGGATTACTAAAAGCAATGAAACAACTTGAGAAAGATAAGAAAAAAAATTTGTGAAAGATTTTACCAATTGAAAAAAGCTTGAAAGCGAAGTGTCAAGTCCTTTTCACTTGCTCTTGTTCTAGATTTTAAATAAGCTTCAATCTGCCAAGAGCTTGATATATGCTACCTATCATCAAGGACAAAACTAGAACTGACAACATGGTTCCCAATTGACCAGCCTTTAGTAGCAAAGACTGGGTCATCATCCTTGGATACTAGACCCCCCCACCCCCATCCAGACCCATCAATGTGGTCCAAGTGGCTGACTCTTCCCAACTCACAGTGACTATCAGCCTCTCAGCATTGCGAAGAACAATTCAATGCAAAGAAGAATGAAAAGATGCTAGCATTCCATTGCAAGGTGTAAGTAATTGAGGTTTGTACCTTATGAATACCACCAAGAGACTTGCCCCTTTTTCCAGTTGCACCATATTTCAAAATTGAGTCATTTTGGTCACAGTATGTCTCAAAACAGTTGGGCTATTCTAGAATAGTAAACATTCAAACTTTTGCTGAGCCCCAAAAGTACAAAGCCTGAATAGAATACATAACTCTAGTTCTAGCTACTTAACTAAAAACTGTATAGGTACAAGCTCAAGTGCTTACACTAAATGAATCATATTTCATCTGGTGTGATCCTCCAGAAACCAATACAACAGATGATGGCCACTTACGAACAGCTTTACTGATGTAGTCTTCCACATGTTGATTAGGTGCCACATGAACTGCTGCTACCAAGTTCGGAAAAGAACCTTTTAATTGCTCCAAAGTTTTTGAGAATATGGGGAACATTCGAGTAACCTCCTGTAATCTACTTCCAGGAAGCAAGGAAATAACTGAGGATCCTTCAAATTAAACAAGAAACATAATTAGAAAGCTGACAAAGATAATCGAATCTGAGGGATTATTAGCACACGTGACACAACCAACCAATGAAAAAAAAATCGATATCCATTATTTTGGGTAAGACACTGGAAGGAGAGAGAGATTTTAACATGAGTGGTGAACACGGGAAGCAAAATCTTGCATTGTTAGATAAATGTCAAATTACAGTAAAAGAATAGAAATATATATTGTTCATAAAAATCAAAAGCTTTTCACACATTAAACACCTTTGTACTTTCATCACGAAAATAAAACGGTGTAACAATATGCACAATTATAGTCTACTATGTTACAGCAGAAGCTTTTTAGAAACAGCATCTTACAAGTTAACATACCCGATGATATTCCAAAACCAGTTAGAAATGCTTCAGCATTTCCTTCAATTCTGTATCTTCTTTCAGTGACATCCTTCCCCTAAAATTCAATATAAAACTACATTAATATTCCTTCCGTCATTCAACTATATTAGATCATAATTCACTGGTGCGTGGTGGAATAATTTTGTTCCCTTCTTGTTCATATTTCTTATTCATTTCTCGTTTCTTTGCTCCCCTGGTGTGATTCACCAGGATTCATACAGAATTAATTAGAAGTTGTTAATTGACAACAGAAAAATGCAATTTCAAAAGTTAAAATACCATACTCTGACCTGAAGACATTGTGATGGAATCACTCTATCAGAACAATCATACAAAATTTCTAAGTGAATTGTTTCTTGATAGGAGTTTCTCTATTGTACCAGCGAAATCATACCTGAATTCTCAGTAGATTGTTTCTTGAAAAGAAAGAATATATGCATGCCCAAAAGCTAAAAAGCCAGACTATAGTACTAGAACTTAGAAGGCATAATTTGAGTAGTGAAGGATGCACGACTACGTCATTAGTCGTTATTACTGCTTGTCATGTACCAAACGTTGAATAGAACACATATCAAAATACTGATTTACCTGGCATTCCGGAATATCTTCAAGGGTGGGATGACCAACAAAGGTTGCTGCTAGGCCATTTGATCTACAGACTTCTGCCTCAAATGGAAGAATGCATAATACATGATCCACAAACTGAAGAAGTCCTTTAAGTCTTGCTTCACCACCTTTCCAGGCCCAAAATGATGGTGATACATAATGGAAGTGCAGCGGGCTAACCATCCCCTGCTGAACACAAGTAGCTGCAAAATGTATTTCCTGTATTCCTAATACCTTATTTTTCCCAGTGCAAAGGTAAACTTGAAAATCTCTTTCAAACTCACAAAAGCTACAGAGCGTTACCCCTCAAATGCTTTAGGAAACGGAAGGAAAATCCTTTAGCGTCTACAGTCAGTACGACATGAGGCTTAAAAGAAAGAGCAGCTTCTATAGTTTGTTTGAGCCTAACCTGCCATTTTAAAATTCAAATAAGGTCCAATCTCAAGCATGTATCAAACCATTCAGACAGCATGAATCTTTTTCCTTCAAAATATCACTTCAAGTAAATGACTTCGGAAAAACTACAACTTGATTTTCTTTATGCAGATATTCACAAGTATCCATACTCTAAATTGATTAAGATACGGCAGCAACTCCCAAATGCCCATTACTGCAATATCCTCCATCGGAAACAAAGGATTCAACCCTTGCTTAGACATCATCTTCCTGGAAATATACACAGAAATAACAATGATAAATAAGGATTTGACAACTTGACTTATGCCTGCTGCATTATTGACAAGTGGAAAGCATAAGATACTTCCAAGTTTCAATTTTAACTTTAACAAGCTACTATTAATTGTCAATAAGGGTACTGAGAAAGAATGAAAACATCTCAAGGCATATTTATCCATTATGTGAACAATATAGTAGCTTAGAATCTTAAGAGTGTACCTCAAAATTTCCTACTGAAATTAAAAGTTACTCTTCCATTTCAATTTGTTTGTATCACTTTCCTTTTTAGTCCATTTCAAAAAAATGCATCTTTCATTTTTTGGCAACTCCTTAAAAAGTGTTCTTTACTTTTTGTTAACTTTGAGTCAACTCAAAACCAAACAAATAACCAACAAGGATAGTGGCGGAGTGGTAAGTACTCCTTCATCTTTAACAAGAGGTCTCGGGTTTGAGTACAGCGCTTTACCCCCAATGTGGGACTTCTCACAGAAAATCCGAATTAGTTGGTCCCCAATGTGGGTACTGGACACCCGTAAACAAAAAAAACAGACAAATAAATTGAAACATGGGGAGAACCTACAAAGTTGCAAAAAAAAAAAAAAAAAACTATTCTTGGCAAACCAAAAAAAGGATGAACAGGGAACTAAAAGAAAGAGAAACGTTACCCTCCAACACCAGCAAAACGAACGGGCAAAGGAGAAAGCTTTATTAGAGAACCCATTACACGGGACCCAATTGTATCACCAGAAACCTCCCCAGCAACAACGAAGACCCTAAGCTCACCATCTTTTGAAGCAAAATCAACTGCAGATTGACTTGAAACTGAGAATGTTCGTCTCATTTTCCGCATCAACTTCATGCTTACCCAATTCACATTCCAAATTCTTCTAAAAACCATATCTTTACAAACCTATCATCAAAATAATATACACAAAATCTTAGAAAAACCCTTATTTTGAAAAGTACTAAAGCAGTAAATGAAATGGGAATTTCATCAAATCACTGAACTTGATTCTTCTTTTTGCCTGGAAAATGGCAGAGAGTGAACAGATTCACCAGCTCTCCGTCTCTTCTTTCCCTCCTTCTGGAAAAGATTAGCAAAAAGACCAAATGATAATTTGGTTCAAAATAAAATTATTTTGAAATTATAATTTATAATTTATTCTATTTAAAATAAATTATTTTGTGATTGTAATATTGTATCTTTAATCAAATACAAATGGATAATGTTAAATGGCCAGAAAATTTGGCCAGAAAATTTGAAAAGTGTATAATATCTTTTTTATTTTAAAATAAAGTAATTTTTTTTCATTTTTTAATTAAAAAGTATGAAAGTTAAAAAGATAAAAATATTCAAAAAGATAAAATATCATAGGTAAAATATCATTCTGAATAAATTTTCTGGCCAAAAGGATTTTTCCATACAAAATAGATTTGCTTTAATATTTTGGAGAAAAAGTCATATTTGTCCTTATACTTTCAGGGTGTTATAAAATATTACAGTGTGGATGTCAATTACACCAAGAAGTTACTCTCACCCATTATATCCATTACTTATCGCCATTACGAAGATAATCACAACATCTATAACCTCTAACTTTATAACCATTATTCTTGTAACTTTTCACTTCCATAATCTCCTCCATTATATTTATGTTAATATCATGTTTATGACTAACATTTTGTATGTCTTTGTGTTACACTATAAATAGAGGCATAAGGGTTCATATTGGAGACACTTGAAGATTTGTTGAACACTTGAAGATTTGGAATAATAAGAAAAGCTCTTATCTCCTGTCTCTCTATTTCTATTGCTTTCATCTTCTATATTTTTTGTCTTATTTTGCTTTAGTTTTACCACACGTTATCGGCACGATTGTTCTACTATTGAAGGATTGAAGCAAAGTAAATATAAAGAAGGTAAAAATATTTGTGTTTATTTTTCTCTCATAAACAGGTAAATTACGATATAATCTATTTTATATTTTACTTTTGATTATGCATCAGTTTTCTTACCATCTCAAAATTATATGAGTCCAGCAATTTGATCACTTATATATTTAAAAAGTAAAATTAGTTTTGTAAGTTAATAATTTGTAAAGAAATTGTTCTTTATGATCTTGTTTTATTAAAACATAAGTTATTGAGTTATGTGGCATCTACATATTGATTGGATTATCATTATTGGTTACTTTTGTACCTCTTTATTTTTCTTTATCTAAACATTTACTTGTTGAGTTATTAATATATTATTTGTACTAACAAAGTTTGTTTTGTGGTTATTTTAAAATTGTTAGTAAATTATGTTAATCTTCGTAACAATATTGAGAAGGAAGGTTAAAAGGTTTTAATTTATTTTAACTTGAGACTTTTATATGATTCCAACATGTTGTTCTAATTAATTGATTTTGTTCATTTTTCATGTACTTTAAGTCAAATTCAGATTATATTTATGGTTTTCGATAATTATTTTTTTGGTAACGTATTTGATTTATCAAGACATTGATTGAGGGTAAGACGGTGAATTCAAGTTTCACCGCATCAAGTGGGTAAGACACAGAGTTAAAGTCTCGGTGCACCATGATAATAAGAAGTTGGGTTCAAGTCCCATTGATTTATGACCAAAAACGTTTTTATATGGGTAAGACATTGGGTTTAAGTCCTAATGAACTATAGTGATGATATGATGATGACTAACATAAAGTTGTATACTTTTGACTGAAAGTCATGAAATATGTCCAATTAATTTGATCCATTCTCTTATGTGAATGTGATAGCAGTGCATAATATGTCTGAAAAATGACAAGTGGTTGAATGTATGAATATGACAGTGGTAAAATGTTAATGGTCATCATTGTTGTAATTAAAAGGAAAATTATTATGGGTTCTTAAGATGGTCCTTCAAATGTGAAGGTAATTTTTAGGGATAAGGGTCTAAAAAATACTCCAACTTTGGTCGAATTTATTGTTGCGATACTAAACTTTCATGAGGACCTATTACCTCCCTAGACTATTTAATACCGTATTTTAAACATATATATTTGCCCACATGGACATAAAAAATAATGTAAAATTATAAATAGTAATGTGTTCACGTGGGCACATATATACCTTTAAAATACACTATTAAATAGTTCAGGGGGTAAAAAATACACTATCAAATAGTCTAGGAAGGTAATAGGTCCTTATGAAAGTTTAGTATTGTAACAGCAATTTCGACCAAAATTGGGGTATTTTTCATACCATTATCCCTAATTTTTATCAATCAAAGTGGTATGAAAAGATATTGTGCACATTGTTGTTGGTGCAACCCAATTTGAAAAGTTTTGTAAATCCTTCATCAAAATAAAGGAATACAAAGTGGTAGTACATTTGATACATTTGACCTCTTAAAGTGAAGTTGGGGTGAGTCACATAAATTTGATAAATGCGAAAGCATGACAATGAGTTTCTAATAAAAACTTATGGAGCATGTTCAAATGGTTATGCTCAATTTCTTAAAGAAAATGTGACTTGTGTTCTTATGGATAAGAACATGTTCATGTATTGTTGGATAAATGTCACATCTCACCTCTACGGGAGATTTGAGAGATTGAAAAGAAAAATTTTGACATAAATGATCGTTTAGTCATATACTTTTAAGTACTACACAAATATTGTGTTATGTTAAATTATGAACTATTGAAGGACAAAAGAAAGAAATAGTTATTTCCTATAAAGGTTGTGGCAATGACCAAAATAAATGTTGTTGTGTGGCAACACAAATTTGTCATTGGTTGTCAAGAAATAAGTCTTGCATGTAATAATTTTAACCATGACAATAATAATAATTTTCTCCTTGAAGGAGATTGTCACCATAAGAATGGTGTTGTGAAATTTGTGGTCGTACACAAAATTAATTGAGAGTTTCGAAAGGGCAAATTTGTTACTATCCGAAAGAATGAAATTGTTCATAATATTGGGGTTGTAGTAAGTCTCAAAAGAAACTTTTAAGTTTCGGAAGAATTGAAAAGAAAAAAATATTATATTGAGACTATAAATTATGGGAAGATTTAATATCTTCAAATTACTACAACCAAAGTGGGTTATAAATATTTACGTATAAGATTACCCTTTTTTCCGTTGTTTGTTGTATACAAATATGGGCATGATGATGGAATCACATGCAAAAGTAAACTAGAAGTTTACTAGAATAAATATCAGTTGGCATAATTGGTTGGCCATTCCGATTAAAATGTGATGCAAAAGAAATTGAGAATTCATGTGACTATATGTTTGAAGAAAGGGAAAATACATAAAAAAAATCTTGAACTTGTCCGCATAACTTACTTTAGCACTTTAACTTTACGGGTAATTATTTACCCCTTTTAACTCATTTCAAGTGAATTTAATATCCCCTCAAAAGTCTAGAACCACAATTGTAAAGGTAGGTGTGCTACACGCACCTCCACGTGTCAAAAAAATTATTTTTACACATTTTAAAAAAAATAAAAAACCACCCACCCCAACCTTCATCGTCCCTCACATTCCACCACCGTAGATTTCACAGTGAACCACCATTCACCAACTACTCCTCGCTTTGTTCCTCCATTACCGCCGCCATCAAATTCACAACATTTTCACCACTACCTACACCATTATCACAACCATCAACTCCACAATACCCATCACCAATAACAATATCACCAGCCGCCGTCAACTCTACAATACTCATCACCAACAGTTGTATCGCCTCCATCACCGATAATTTCATATTTCTTAACACCACCACCATTGAAATCAACTCCAAAATACCACGCCATCGCTGTCAATTTCAAAATACATCAATACCCATCACAAACATCAATGATGTCAACAGAATTATGGGCACAATAAATGTTTGAAAACAAATTTATAAAAAAAATTGAAGAATAGTGAGAGAAGAATGAAATGGTGGTGAGAATGAAAATGTGTGCAGGTAATTAGATCCGCCACAAACACCACATCGAAATGAATATGGATGGTTTTACTCAATACCTATCATCAACTCCACAATATCCACCACAAACACCATCGGTACGAACAATTTTATTTCCTCATGAACTGAACACCCGCCTCAGAGTGTTAAGGTATAGTACTTCCGCTCTCTTTAACCACGTAATAGACACCTCCGACCAGGTTTTTGTCTTTTCCAAGGAAATCAAAATGCTTTTTTTTCATTTTTTATTCTAGTGGAATCAAAGAGGTGGGGGTGGGGATGGAGGAAGAGGAATAGAGAAATGGTTGATTTCATGGTGGCATACGGTGGCTTTGTGAACAAGATGAAAGGTGGAGAGAGAAAAATGAAAAAATTAATGAAATTGAAATTTGGTCAGCTTTTTAATTACTTTTTCCCCTTTCACGCGAGTTTGGGAGAGTGATCACACTTTTCTTGTCATATCATCAATTAAGGAGGTATTAAATTCACTTGAAATGAGTTAAGGGGGGTAAATAATTACCTGTAAAGTTACAGTACTAAAGTAAGTTATGCGGACAAGTTCAGGGGGGGTTTTATGTATTTTCCCTTGAAGAAATAAAATATTCTTCAAAAATTCTTCAAGATGGATCCCCAAATGAGGTTGGAGGTAAATGTTAGATTTCCTAACATTAGGGGGAGATATGTTTAACAGCTGAAAATTATGTGTGGGGTGAATTATCTATATCCTCGTTAAAAAAAGTGAACATGAAGTTCAAGAGATAATTCATTTGCAAAATGTTGCAAATAATTTGCCAGATGTATTTGCTGACCCAATATTTTAATTAAGTTGCAAATGCTCCAATAAATAGTCCTTGAAGGACAGAGTCTATGGTACGCTAGAAGCGTGATAGACCAATCGATTCCAAACGTAAAACTCCTTGAGAGAGGAGAGGAGCAAATTATCAAAATGGTCATGATAATGAGGTAAGTGCTTTGAAAGAGCACTATGACATAACACTTCATAAAACCTTGGCAAAGGTTCAGGTACCTGAAAATGATGAAAAATAAAGAGATCTAGATAAATTATGTTGTATTGGAATCGATATCAAAATGACCATCGACGGTATCTTTGATATGAAGTAGCACTCAATGTTATAAATGGTTACGAGGATCTTAAATTCGAATATGTCATATAGTGTAGACAGATAAATGATTGGCACTATTCAAGTATATTTTGTTTCACTTAGAAATGTGATGTTTTTGATCTTATAGTTCATGGATCAAAATATAATGTCAGTGTGGTACAAATGAATCATTGTGTGAAAGTATAATCGTAAGATATAAAGTGCGGTTTATGCCTCGGGGAATAAAGGGTTTTTGCAAATATCCTGACATTATTAAATGGAGATATATTCTTCAATGGTGGATGCAATGAGACTTGTTTTAGTCTGGCAATAGATGAAATACTTGAATATGCATAATGAATTATTATTATGTCTAACTATACGATGAAGGTTATATGAAAATTGTTAAAGGATTTAAAAGATCTTAAAGCAATTCTATTGAGTACCTAATGGTTTTGAGACTGCTTAACACAGAGAAAGAATCTTTTTGATCTCATGAAAATGATTTAAAATGACATGTATTAGTGCAATTGGTGCACTTACAGATTGCTAGTTATGCAAATGCTGAAGATTATTTGATATACATAACGAAAGTTATGTGAAAGGATTGTCATATTATCATTCAAGTTATGACAAGAAACTAATAAAGCAAGTGACTCAACACATAGAAGATGTGTGATTTTCTTGATAAGAAAAGATGAGCTTCAATAAAATTGAAATGATCAATCTCCGAGTCAGAAACTATTTGATTATATAGATGCAGAATATTTATTTTATCCGCATAAAACTCGATCACAAATGGGCTATTTGTTTACATATGGAGGCACAGCAATATCTTGGCATTCAAAGAATCAAACATTAGTAACCACTTCTTCAAATCATGCAAAAATAATACTGATCTATGAAGTAAGTCGAAAGTGTGTTTGGCTGGAATCATAATTTATCATATTCAGAAAATATTGTGATTTTCCTTTGGAAAAGGATATTCCAGCCATCATATACGAAAATAATATTGATCTATGAAGGAGGATACAATAAAAGGAGATCAGACAAAGCATATTTCACCACAATTCTTTTTCGCACATGATATTCAACAAAATGGTGAGATAAACGTTCAAAGACCCGTTCAAGTGATAATCTTGTAAACTTATTCACTAAGGATTGTCAACATCAATATTTGAGAAGTTGTGATATAAGATTGGAATGCATCATCTCCAAGATATCAAGTAAAATTTTTATCATGAGGAGAAAAATACGCGTTGTACTCTTTTCCTTAACCATGGTTTTATCCCAATTGGGTTTTTCTGGTAAGGTTTTTAACGAGACAACATTCAAAGCGTATTAAAAGATATGTGTACTCTTTTTCCTTCACTAAGATTTTTTTCCACAGGATTTTTTCTAGTAAAGTTTTAACGAGGCATATTATCTATGGACATTCAAGGGGGAGTGTTATAAAATATTATAGTGTGGATGTCCATTACACCAAGAAGTTACTCTCACCCATTATCTCCATTACTTTTCTCCATTATGAAGATAACCATAACCTCCATAACCTCCAACTTTATAACCATTATTCTTGTAACAATTCACTTCCATAACCTCCTCCATTATATTCATGTTAATGTCATATTTATGACTAACCTTTTGCATGCCTCTATGTTACACTATAAATAGAGGTATAAGGGTTCATATTGGAGACACTTGAAGATTTGGTGAACACTTGAAGACTTGGAATAATAAGAAAAACTCTTATTTATTGTCTCCCTATTTCTATTGCTTTCATCTTCTATATTTCTTGTCTTATTTTGCTTTAGTTTTACAATATAGGGATTATATTTTCTCTTCGTTATACTTTTTTATATATATTTACTACGGGTGTGCAAACACTGAACCGATAAACCGAACTGAAAAAGGTGTTATTGGTTTATTGTGATTGGGTTAACAATTATTTAATGGTTTTTAAAAAAATATTGAATTAACGATTCGATATTAATTTTTTAATATTGGATTATTGGGTTAATCGATAACCCATTTCATTTAGTTTGAAATAAGTTATCCAGGATTAATTATCCTAAGATAACTTATCCCACCATGCTTTGGCACTCTCTGAAGTTCAACAAAAAAAGGAGATAATTTGATCATGAGAATAAACTTTATGGCACTGCTAATTACAAATGCACAAAATACAATTGTGACTTCACCCTTCACAATTCATACTTCAAATTACAAACAAAAATACAAATACAATTTCCATCCTAATCACCCTCTCATTTTGTAACATATTTTATTCGATCAAAATTCGATTATTAGTTGCAAAAGTAAGCCTAACTCTCGATGATTATTTTATCGTAGATGAAGAAGCACTATAGCTTTCGTTCTGTCGATCACGACATGGATGTGCTTGTGGAGTCCATCCCATATTTTTTGGTCAACTTTTGCTACTCAATTGCTACAAGTAATTGTTAAAAGGAATAGTGATAAGAGTTGAAAATAAAAGATTTGGTGGTTGGTAAATTGGTAAGATTTGCAACCCTTTGGATTTTGCTACATTTGCCTATGTCATTAGTGACATAGGCATAGTTTTCTCCTTCTATAAATAGAGCATTCTTGCTCATTTGTAGAATACACCAAGTTAGAGAGAAAAAATCATTTTGAGAGAAAAGTGAGGTATTCCATAGACTATACAAGAAATATAGTTTGTGATGAAAAATAGAGTGTGAGCGATATTTTAGTAAGGTGAAAATCAAAAGAGTGTTATTCCATTTGAGTGTGTAGTAGTCACTTTGAGTATTGTATTCGTGACTACACAGTGTAAAATTCCTTACTATAGTGATATCATTTGTTCCTCTTGGCCCGTGGTTTTTTCCTTATTTAAAAGGGTTTTTACGTAAAATTCCCGGTGTTATTATTTTTCCATTGTATTTCCATTACTTTTATCATATATATTTTTGTGCTTGTCCGCGTTTTCCCAACAAACTGGTATCAGAGCCAAAGTTTTATCTCAATATGCTCTGTGGTTGCAGCACAATATGAACTTCCACATCAGAAAAGATTTACTTTGATTTGTAATAACTATATTTTAGGGGAAAATGATGGAAGTCAACACAAGTAGAATGGTTACTTTGAATGGTGTTAATTATGCCATTTGGAAGGGGGAAATAAAAGATCTACTTTATGTCAAGAATTTTTATCAACCAGTCTTTACAACTGTAAAGCCTGATAATAAAACAGATGAAAAGTGGAATCTGTTGCACAGACAAGTTTGTGGATTCATTAGACAATGGTTGACGATAATGTGTTGAACCATATTTTTGGGGAGACACATACTCTAACCCTATGGGAGCATCTTAAAAGTTTGTATGCTCGGAAGATTGGCAACAACAAAATGTTATTAATAAAGCAGATGTTGTGTTTAAAGTATCATGATGGTTCTCCGATGACAGACCATCTGAATAATTTCCAGGGGATCATGAACCAATTATCTGCTATGGGCATCAAATTTGATAAAGAAATTCAAGGCTTGCTTCTACTTGGTTCCCTACCAGACTCTTGGGAAACATGAACTTCATTGTCAAATTTTGCTCCAGATGGTGTGATCTCAATGGATTCCGCCAAGAGTAGTGTCTTGAACGAAGAGATGAGAAGAAAATCTCAAGGTTCTTCTTCATCGGATGTCCTGATAACTGGCTCCAGGGGGAGAAACAAAACTCGTAGTTCTCAAAATAGAGAACAAAATAGGAGCTAATCCAGAGGCAGACTTAAGGATATTGAGTGTTATCATTGTGGCATGAAAGGGCACACAAAGAAGTTTTGCAGGAAATTTAAGAGGGAGAACAAAAACAAAGAGGAAACTAAAAAAGATGGCAATGAAAATTGCTTAGCCAGCGTTACCACCGAAGATCTTGTTACCGTCCTTGATGCGGATATGATAAATATTGCTTGTGATGATTCAAGCTGGGTTGTGGACACTGGTGCCACATCTCACGTGACATCAATGAAGGATTTTTTCTCTTTTTATACTCCTGGTGATTTTGGAACCTTGAGTATGGGTAATGAGACTGTTTCTAGGGTGGTTGGTATTGGTACAATTTGTTTGGAAATTAGTGTTGGAACTAAACTAGTTTTGAACAATGTGAAACATGCTCATGATGTTCGTCTGCACCTGATTTTTGTTGGTGTTTTGGATGATGAAGGATATGTTAGTACCAACGGTGATGGAAAATCGAAACTCATTAAGGGTTTCTTGGTTGTGGCTCGTGGTAACAAACGTCGTGGTCTATACTGGACTACGGCTTCTGCTTGTGTTGATATGGTGAATTTGGTTGAGAGTGATAGATCTTCAACGTTATGACACAAGAGGCTTAGCCACATCAGCGAGAAAATACTTAATGTTCTAGCCAAGAAGAAATTATTGTCAAATTTCCAAAGTGCGAAATTAGCAAAGTGTGAGCACTGTTTGGCTGGTAAACAAAATAGAGTTTCCTTCAAGTCCTACCCCCCCTTCAAGAAAGACAGAGTTGCTTGAATTGGTTCACTCTGATTTATGTGGTCCAATGAAGACAAGGACATTGGGTGGTGCACTCTACTTTGTCACTTTTATTGACGACTGCTCGAGAAAACTTTGGGTCTATGTCTTGAAGACTAAAGACCAAGTGTTAGGTGTCTTTAAGCAATTTTAGGCTTCAGTTGAAAGAGAAACTGGAAAGAAACTTAAATGTATTCATACTGATAATTATGGTGAATATTGTGGACCATTTGACGAATACTGCAAGTATCAAGGTATTAGACACCAGAAGATTCCTCCCAAGACTCCTCAGCTTAATGGTTTGGCTGAGAGAATGAACATGACCTTAATGGAAAGAGTTAGATGATTGCTTTCTGAAGCAAAGTTGTCGAACTCATTTTGGGGTGAGGCTTTATTGACCGTTGCACATGTTATTAATTTATATCCTACTGTTGTTTTGCAAAGTGATGTGCAAAATAGAGTTTGATATGGAAAATATGTTTCCTATGACCATTTAAGAGTATTTGGTTGCAAAGCTTTTGTACATGTGTCGAAAGATGAGAGGTCAAAGTTCGATGCCAAGAGAAGGCAGTGCATCTTCATTGGATATGGTCTTGATGAATTTGGTTACAGGTTATATGATCCAATTGAGAAGAAACTCATGAGAAACCATGATATTATTTTCATAAAGAATCAAATAATTAAAGATATTGACAAAGCGGAGAAGCTAAAATCTTCAAGTTTTGATGGCATAGTTCATCTAGATAAAGTTCATCACTCAAGTATGCATGATGTTGTTGGGCTTGATGATTATCGTGACGCCCATAATCATGTATCGAATCAACATGTTGATGTTGATAATAACAATGATATTGTTATTGATGATCCTCATGCTTATAAAGTTGTGGACGAATCAAATATTCCACTTAGGAGGTCCACAAGACAGTGGGTTCCTTCCTCTCGTTATTCACCCAATGAGTATGTGTTACTCACTGACGAGGGAGAACCTGGATGTTTTGAGGAGGCCATGAAAGATGAGAACAAGGATCAATGGATTGAAGTCATGCAAGATGAGATGAAGTCTCTACATGAGAACCACACTTATGAGTTGGTAAAATTGCCCAAGGGAATGAGAGCTTTGAAGAACAAGTGGGTGTTCAAAGTTAAAGTTGATGAACACAACTTGAAGCCCAGATACAAAGCTAGATTGGTTGTTAAGGGATTTGGTCAAAGGAAGGGTATTGACTTTGACGAAATATTTTCTCCAGTTGTGAAAATGTCCTTAATTCGTACAATTCTGAGTTTGGTTGCTAGTCTTAATTTAGAGATTGAGAAGATGGATGTGAAGACAGTTTTCCTTCACGGTGACCTAGAAGATGAGATTTATATGGAATAATCTGAGGGCTTCAAAGTAGAAGGTAAAGAAAATTTTGCGTGCAAACTCAAAAAGAGTCTCTATGGCCTAAAGCAAGCTCCTAAACAGTGGTACAAGAAGTTTGAATCTATTATGGGGGAGCAAGGCTATAAGAAGACTTCTTCAGATCATTGTGTATTTGTACAAAAATTTGTTGACGATGATTTTATCATCATTTTGTTGTATGTGGATGATATGTTAATTGTGGGCAGGAATACCTCCAAGATTAACGAGTTAAAGAAAGAGTTGTGTAAGTCTTTTGCTATGAAAGACTTGGGTTATGCCAAAAAAAAATTGGGCATGAGAATTACTCGTCTCAAAGATGAAAAGAAGATTTATTTGTCACAGAAGAAGTACATTGAACGTGTACTAGAGCGCTTCAATATGAAAAATGTTGAGCATGTTAGCACACCTCTTGCTGGTCATATAAAGTTGAGCAAGAAGATGTGTCCTACAGCTAGGGAGGAAAAGGAGAGCATGAACAAAGTTCCATATTCCTATGTAGTCGGAAGTCTAATGTATGCAATGGTATGCACTAGACCTGATATTGCTTACGCAGTTGGTGTTGTCAGCAGATTTCTCGAAAATCCGGAAAAGAGCATTGGGAAGTTGTGAAGTGGATACTCAAGTATCTTAGAGGAAACTCGGATGAATGCTTGTGTTTTGGAGCATCAGATTCAATCTTGAAGGGCTATACAGATGTTGATATGGCAGGTGACCTTGATAAAAGAAAATCCACTACTGGATATTTGTTTACTTTTTCAGGGGGAGCTATATCATGGCAGTCGAAGTTGCAGAAGTGTGTCGCACTATCTACAACTGAAGCTGAGTATATTGCGGCTACTGAAGCCGGCAATGAGATGATGTGGCTAAAGCGATTTCTTCAAGAGCTTGGTTTGCATCAGATGGAGTATATTGTCTATTGTGACAGCCAAAGTGCAATAGACTTGAGCAAGAACTACATGTACCATGCAAGGACAAAACACATCGACGTTAGATATCATTGGATTCCTGAGCAAGTAGAGAGTGAATCACTTCACGTTTAGTATTGCAACAGCAAATTCGACCAAAGTTGGGGTATTTTTCAGACCCTTATCCCAAATAAATACTAGGAGTTGGGTTTTATGGATTAAATGGGGGGTAAAGGAAAAAAATATATATCCATGTAAGCGTGCTACATAGGCGCCACATAGTATAATAAAAAGTGGAAATAAGGCACTAAACAGTCCAAATATGTCTAAAGTTGGATGACATGGGCAAATATATTTAAAAAGTATGGCGAACGACAAATATAACCCTTTTCTAAAAGTACAAGGACACATATGACTTTTTTCGAATATTTTATATACATGTATTGTCCAACTAAGAGAAAATGATCAAAATTGTTCTTAATATATGGGTAATATTTTATTTTGGTCCTTAATATAATTTCACTTTATTGAAATGGTCCTTAATATATAACAAATGTGTTCATTTTGATCCTTAATGTATTTCACTTGATTGAAACGGTTCTTAATGTATAACAAAATATATTCATTTTGGTATTTCACCCTAAATCTAAAGGATTTATAAAAAAAAATGTTAAATTCAACTATGAACCTTACGTGGCTAACAAAATTTATCATTGTTGTCTTCTTTGTTAGCTCTAAAGAAAGAAGGGTATAATTATCCAACAATTATCTATCTAACTTGACCCAATTATATGAAATAGAAAATCTTATAATAATTCAAGGGTATAATTGGAAAGAATTTTTTTTTTGTAGAGTTTTAAACCAAAAACAAAATTAGGTGGGAAGCAGTGAACCAAACACTTGATAAAAAATAATCTCCACATTACTAATCTATGTAATGTTAATCTCTACGTTACTGATCCCTACGTTATTAATCTTTATATCCCCTTAGTTAAAGATCAAAATAAAAGGCTAAGTAAATATTAGTTACGGACCGAAGGAAATATTGACTATGTTGAATTTTGCTTCTCTTATCACATATACCTTAAGATATAATTTCTCTATTTTAATATTTATTTTATTTATGTATTATTTCTCCAGAATTAAGATGTATGTAGCTTTCAAAAATAATTAATGATGAAAACAACAATAGCATACCTAAGGATTGTTTGGTTGGTGGAATGAGATTATTTTCTCACCATCTCTATTGAATAACTCATTCTACCATTTACATTAAATTGGTGAGATAAAATAGTCTCGTGACTAAATAATACTCATTATAAAATGTAGGATAAAATAATCTTATGAAATATCTCAAGATTATAATTCTCCACCAACCAAATGATCATCTTACTGTAATCCCACAAATAAATTTTGAAGGGGTAATGTATATGCAAACACTCAACTCAAGAAAAAACCATAACAAAACGGGGGAAAATAAATAACAAAAGCAAAGAGGACTAAAGATAACATAATAAAACATTACAAAGAAGAAAAAAAGAAAAAAGGTATCTATCACAAAATAATACTAAAGTTAGAGCATCAAAAATAACAAATAATAAGAGAAATCGAAGAACAAAAAATTACAAAAGTAATGCTATGACTACTAGTATGGAAGGATAAGTGAGATAACATTCCACTAGCTACTAACCTTCATACCATAGTTTGTGTCATTCATATCCTCGTATTTGTTAGAGTTAAGTAAAGTATTGATGTGGATGAAAATAAAGGGGAAAATGAAAATGTTAAAGCTAAGTTTTTTTCTATATAGGAACGTTATCCTTCATTGGTGGAGGAAAGGAAGACTAGTATGCTTATATATATAGAAGCACTTCTTCTAATTAATAAAGAGTTGAGAAGAAAGTCCTCATTCGATTTCGATTTTAATTTGGTCAAATGAGTTGATTGATAATCTTTTTGAACTAAATTAATTTATTTCTTTTCCCATTTTTAATAATATTTTTGCATAGAATTTAATTTGAGTTTTGTTGAATAATTTCAATGGTGATTTGAAAGGACATGTTTTTTCCAAACAAACACCAAATTTGCTACAAATAGATGTTTTTGCACCGATTTCAACTCATAATTCCAGCTACAAATAAAGAGGTTTACCCTCAATTTTCTTCATCAATTTCTGAATTAATGGATATTATCTTATAAACAAAAATTGAATCTTTGTGTGATTTTAGACCGTCTTTGAGTGCAACAAAGTTGTAGACGTTTTTCTACATCGAATTATGAATTACTTATGGATATTTTCTTATAAACAAAATTTGAGTTTTTGTGTGATTTGAGTTAATCTTTGAGTTCGACGAAGTTGTAGGCGTTTGATATACCTCTACTCCTCGTATATCGGGTACATTCATTTCATCGGTAGGAACTAATTCAGCACCCCGATATAGTGAGGAGATTAAATTTATTAAGAACACACAATGTATTGTGTGGTCTCAATATGTTTTTTGTTCAGCGAGTATATAAAACTTTACTAATTTAATGTTTTTGAACCTATTTTACTAATAATATTTAAGGTCATGTCATTGGTAAGTTGAAAACATATCTTGTCTATTCACTCTCTAACAATCTCTGTATATCCTCTTGTAATTGACAACTCGTGCATTTTCTCCTCAAATATCTAAACCATCTCAATCTCACTTGTTACATTTTGTCCATTATCAAGATGGCTTCCATTTTTTACCCGAGTATCTTCATATATTTTTTTTGAGAATAAATTATAATTTTTTTTATTTAAACTTCTAAAATAATAGATAACTCGATATAATTATTTTTATATAAATAATTACTAATAATTTAACCTTGATCAAGCTAATGTTCAATTGAGGCAGCAGTAAGTTTCTCAACTTGCACTCGGATGTTACTGTCAGAAAAGTTCAGTCTCTTTTTCATTAAAAATCAATGGTTTATGACATCAACTTATTCATCAACGGATGTGATGTTTGTTAGAGACCCAAATATGTTGTATCTGCTTACCTGACCTTCTTTAACCATTGCCTATTCTTGAGGGGTGTGGACAGATATCAGCTTATACTTCATCGAGGGGTTGTCTAAATTAAAAAGGAAATATGTTGTTTTGGTTGTGGTAGAAAGATTAAGAAAGTATGAACATTTCATAGGACTGCAACATCCTTATACAATCGCGACTCAAGTTTCTTGGATAATGTCTTTAAACTATATGACTGTCTTCTAGCTCATAAGTTACTGAGATCCAAAATTTCTGAACTCTTTTTGACAAAAAATATTTAGTGTTTAAGGAGACCATTCTACTATTTATAAACCTAAAAAAAGAAGGCAAACAAAGGTCTAGAACACATATCAATTTGAAAACTTAAACGTATTACACATATCAATTAAAATAACAATTTCATTCATGCTTCGTGAAATAAAGAGTCCTTTAATACAAATTAATAAACAACATACTTGTATTTTTTGAAATCTTACTAATTCAAAGAGATTATGAGTAGCTAAAGAAAGCTAACGACTGATTTTATGGATAAAGAAAGGAGGGGTAGGACTCTGATTTTATGGAGAAAAAAAAGGAAGAATTGGGTTGATTTTATGAAACAACCCAATGAATTTAAGGAGTGCTTGGATGAGTTTTTTTTTTTTGAAGTGGCTTATAAGCCCCAATTTTTGACTTTTTTTTGGGTATGTATTTATCAACATTAAAAAAATGCTTTAAACATTTTTTAAGTTATTCAAATACTGTCAAAACTTAAACATAACATAAAAATAAAAAATCATCAAAAATCAATTCAAACGCCCATTAAAACTCTTTTTCAGATTTAACCAATCAGTAACTATCAAATGTATTAGAAGATTTTTTTTTTAAAAAAAATAATGACATTTTAATGGGCTGAAATTAAGGGTGTGCAAAAATCGAATCGACCGATAACCCGAAGCGATAAAAGTGTTATTGGAGTATTGGGTTAACGGTTTTTTAATGATTTTATAAAAAAAATTATTGGGTTATCGATTCGGTATGGGTTATTGGGTAAATCGATAACCCATTAAGATTTAAGACTAGTAATTTACTACTAATTTTACTTCTACATAAATATTATATATTAATCTCAATATATTACTAGTTACTATCTTTGTCCTTTAGCCTTCAATTCACGCTTCACAATAACTTTGAGTTCACAATTTCACATTATACAAAACGTTAAAATCTAAAGTCAGAACCCTATTCTTCTTAATTTCTCTTTGTATTACACTTGTATAGTTCGTTTCATGTTTGTTATTATTGTTTCTATTTTATGAGTATTTGTAAAGTTACATTATTGTGTTTTCGCATCAAATTTATTAGGGAAGTCATATATTTGTTTTATAAGTATTTTCTTATTGGTTAAACCGAAAACTGAACCGTTAAAGACCAAAATCGATAAAAAATATCTTATTGGTTTAACATATTTACTATCTTTGTCCTTTAGCCTTCAATTCACGCTTCACAATGACTTTGAGTTCACAATTTCACATTATACAAAACGTTAAAATCTAAAGTCAGAACCCTATTCTTCTTAATTTCTCTTTGTATTACACTTGTATAGTTCGTTTCATGTTTGTTATTATTGTTTCTATTTTATTAGTATTTGTAAAGTTACATTATTATGTTTTCGCATCAAATTTATTAGAGAAGTCATATATTTGTTTTATAAGTATTTTCTTATTGGTTAAACCGAAAACTGAACCGTTAAAGACCAAAATCGATAAAAAATATCTTATTGGTTTAACATATTTAAAAACCAAAAAATTGATAAATCAAACTAATAATACATAAAATCGAACCAAATCGACCGATGCACGCCCTAAAATCCGAACTTCAGTAAGCGTCGGCGGATCTGGGCTAAATTCCCAAACGCGTCACAGCAGTTGAAAAGCAGAGAGAAAAAAAACAGCTGATTTTCTTTACACTCTCATTCATCTGCTATTGGTCTCCATAGGTAAGCACAAAACTAACAATTAGACTAAAAAAAAAATCCCAACTTCTCTGTTTACTGGCCATTAGAGAAAGCAAACAGAACGACCAATGGCGTTGAATCAAGCAGGAAGATCATCACCATGTAGTCCTAGGGTGTTGAAATCAGTTTTGGGTCTAATGGCAATTAGTTTGGCAGCCTATATTTTGGGTCCTCCTTTGTATTGGCACTTGATGGAAGGTTTAGCTGCTGTTAGCCGTTCTTCTTCTGTTACTACTTGCCCTCCTTGTAATTGTGACTGCAATTCCGAACCCTTCTTTTTCATTCCTCCAGGTATACATTTTTCCTGATCTGCTGTAATATGTGCCATTAACTGTCAAGAATGGTCTTTTTGTGAATCTGGTTTAGGACCCATTTACGGATATGGTTATTTAAAGACCCCTTTTGTTAAATTTGCTTACTTGCTTAAAGACCCATTTGTGAATCTGGTCGTTTAATTGAAAAATCTTTAAAAAATTGTACCTTCGTTGGTTCTGGTTTTGGATCTGCTTTCTAAATGAAGCAGAAACTAATTGATTATCACAGTCTTGCTTTCTGTGTTCTGATGCTGCGTATATTGAATCATAATCCTGCTAAAATGACTCAGTGATTTGACATTATAGTTTTGTACTTCTAATCTCAGGCTAAATTGGGAAGTTTATACTGTTTGAAGTTCAATTATTGCAGAATGTTAGTTGTTGTTTCTATTGTTAATCATTTCTGTTCTTTTTATATTTCTGACAATATTTCCATGGCTTGATTCGTGAATGAGTTAACGTGAATTGAAATATTCCTCAATCATCCTGTTTGTTGTTATGTGTAGTTTGGGGTTATTTGGAGGAAGGGCGGGAGTCAGGATGAATAGGTTAGAAAATTTGCTATTAACTTTGAAGAATGTCTAAACATACTACTATTTAGTTTTCCTCCTTATGACACCTGTTATCTTGAAGTCGGGGCTAATATGGTTAATTAGTTTGGCTGACCTTCACCCGTTTCTTGTGAGTTCGAGATATATTAAATTCTTCAGGTTTTCCTTTTCCTAATATAGTAAATCTTGAACAATTCGGACACCTATCTTAAAACTGGGAGTTTTTAGTGATAGCTTTTGGGTCTTTGTCCTGTGAATGGACCATGATGGAGCCATGGAAGATTTCTCTTGCTTACTTGCCGTGCTTGTACTGTGGAATTGTCATTTCCTATGATCTGGACACCATGTCTTTTTGTTAGGGTTGTTTAGAGTATCTGGTTACATGAGGATATTGGGTTGTCGAGTATTGCTCCCACTGACCTCTTATTTTTGTATGTCTTGCAGGTTTGAGCAATGTTTCTTTGACAGGTTAGTATCAGGAGATCTTTGGCAGTTCTTTAGTTTTCTTTGATTATGGTATCATTTATTTTGTGATCTGATGGATTTCATCAAGTCATCATTTTCTTCTTGTAGCTGTTATCTGATACTTTACCTTTCTTAACATTGAGATCATCAATACTTAGTATTCTACGTTTTCATGAATTTATTATCATAGGAATATGTTTGGGTTAGTATTTCAGCTTTGAGCTTAAGGGTTATTTAACCATTCTAGGTTGGTGTTGTCAAATGCTCTCTCCCTCTAAAGTTATGTCAGATATTCTCCTTTGGACTCCATAGGTACCTTAATGTAAATAGGCCTGCAGATGAAATATTAGTAAGGGCTTCTAATTTGGTTTGTGTTTTTTTATAAGGAAAAATAAAATAAAAAAATGAACCCGTATTTTCTCTTGAATAACCTGCTTATGTACTGATTGAACCCTTGTATTTTCTTGAATAACCTGCTTTCTTCTGTTGTGACTGTCAGAATGATACCTTGATTGGAAGCTATTACGTGACACATGAAAATATTAACCCTTGGTTTTCCCTTGTATGACACGTGCCTTCGTCAAGGACATCGTTTTGGACTTTTGATGGATCCCCTGATTGCCACAACTACATTTAACATGAAAAGGCAGTAGCTTGATACTCCCTTTGTCCAACAATAGTTGTCCACTATTGACTTGGCACACACCTTAAAAAACAATAAATAATAGGGGTGATATTACTATATTATCATTTGAATTTATTATATTTAATGCTTTGCGAAATGTGGAGATGATAAATAGTAGAGTATTTAATAGTAGGAGTAAAATAGACACAAAAAGGTAAATTATTTCTTGGTTTTCCAAATGGACAAGTATTGTTGGACAACTATTTTTAGTAGAGTGGACAACTATTGTTGGACAGAGGGAGCATAAAAGCTACCACTTACAACAATTTAATGAATCCAAAAATTCAGACAAGTATTTCACCAAATTCTATGAGCATTTCCACTGCTAGCCTGATAACAACTTCGAAGAATTTCTGGACATGCCTTCCTCGTCCCCCTCTCTATCTTTTCTCAGTTTCTTCCCTCAATATGAATTTATTTTGGCTACTAAAACAATGGTAGCATACTTTTTTCTGCAGTAGATTACCAACTCTTTTTTTTTCTCGAAGTGGAAGGATCACAGCATAATTGTGATTAATTTAGTCGTGAAAATCATCTGAGGAGACGTATAACATGTATTGTTATAAATCTGATTTTTTTTGGTTTGAAATCTGAAAACGGACAAGAAAGAAAGAGTTCTTATGAGTTTATGTCAGATACATCTATTCTGTTTTTTGGTAGAGCATATCGTATGACTTCAGATACGAGACCTTTTAGTACTTGGTAGGTTAGAAACTACTTATTTAAAAAAGGATATTTTGCAGAACTTTGTTGTTGTAAAAACATTTATTTAGTTGCATCCAATAAACAACCATCTCAAATATGATGGTTGAGTTCGAGGATGGCATGATTTCTTTGATTCTGTAATGAGTTGAAACTGTGCAAATATTGAGATGATCTGCAAGACTGCAAATGCTTGACATCTTAATAAGCTGAATATGTTCAAAATATCCTATAGTAAATGTGAACCTCCTATATTTTAGTGTTCTTTCGTTGAAGTAGCCATTTACTCTTTTTTTTTAGGATTAAAATCTATATTTGTGACTTGAGATCTAAAATCTTGGATTTGCCTTCTTATTCAATGATTTGCAGATTGTGCTAAGCGTGATCCAGAAGTTGGTGATGACACGGAGAAAAACTTTGCTGATTTGTTGTCTGAGGAACTTAAATTGCGAGAGGCTGAAGCATCAGAAAATCAGCGGAAGGCTGACATGGCACTTCTTGAAGCAAAAAAGTTGACATCCCAATATATGAAAGAAGCAGACAAGTGCAATTCTGGAATGGAGACATGTGAAGAGGCAAGGGAAAAAGCTGAGGTTCTTTTATTGGCACAAAAGAAAATGACTGCTACATGGGAGATGAGGGCACGCCAAAAAGGATGGAAAGAAGGTGCAGCCAAGTCTCGAACTCAGTCTCAGGGGAATTTACAGACTATGTAACATGCGCATGGCCTCAAGTAGCTTATCTCGACTTGATCTGATGCCAGGTTCCGTGCAACAAAGTTGTCTATAATTGAGTCCCAGCTCAAAATGTGTTGGCACATGAATGGATTCCATTTGTTTTGAACCATATGCACGATTTCAGTTTAGAGGCTACTATAACATCTCCCTCTCTATATGCCTAGTCATCTGAAACAGATTGCCATTAGTTCCACTATAAGGCAAAGCCTTTCTATATATCCTGCTGAGTTTATATTCCACTAGTTAAAGTTTGAGTGAAGGTTGCAATCAACTGCCCTACAAATTTTTCATCTGGATGACTGATGAGTGTCATTTGTCAACATTTCTATATCTCTGGAGGTGAAGATAAACTGTGAAGTGTCACAACTTGTTCCTATTATGTCTTTTTGGCAGGTGATGCAATTTACAGGCTAGTTTATAACTTTTTATTCCCACTCTTGCTGATTTACCTGCTACGCCGAAGTAGACAAAGTTGAGATGACTTTAACCTTGTCCTAATCCCTATGTTCTTGACTTCTGGCCTAGACTCTGGGAAACTGATGGTGACAAAAGCATTATAAATGTAGATTTAAGTTAGTAGAGATGATCACATCTGAGCTTGGAATTCAGTGTCTACAACCATGTATTTTAATTTGCACAAATTCTTCTTTTTTGATAGCTATTTCCGATATTCCTGAATCAGAAACAAAGGCAGAAGAAGGCTTGAGTTCTGGATCCACCAACATTGGCTGGTCACTTGCCAAGCTATACTTCCTTGAAAGACTCACCTTAGGCAAAAGCACAAACTTCACAATTCTGTCCTCGAACTAGGGTTTGGTATTTGACCATTGTTAGCTCAAGTGACAACAACACGGGTGTGTATTGAGGTACTTTTTTCCTTTGATAATTGAGAAATTTGAGGGTTAGTTGTGGATAATGGATATGTTCCTTCAACGTTTTCCACTTAAATATCAGGTTTTTGTCCATTGCACAATTTTACTTGTGACATAAGCCTAACTCTCACATCATACTCGACATGCTTATCAATAAACCAAAGTCACGGGGCATGTATTTTGATGTATAATTAGGATTAAGATGGAACCTATCGACAGTACCTATTGAGGATTTACCCAACTTGAAATTTGTGTTATTAAATACTTTTTTGATAATCAGTTAAAATTACTATGTGTATATTACACTCGCGGATGATGTAACATGATGACTAATTAAAAGAGGACCGAGGACATGTAACATTTGAGTGCAAAATAATAATTAAAAAAATAAATTATAAGGAATGAAAAGAAATAACTATTTTTCAGCAAAAATAAATAAATAAAAGTGTCTATTTTCTAAATCCCAACCTCGCTATAAATTATAAGGATGCATTTCAAAGTCCTCTTTTTAGCTTAGAAGTTTAACAGAAATCAATATACTCCATCCGTTTCACAAAGAATGACCTAGTTTGACTTGACACGGAGTTTAAGAAAATAAAGAAGATTTTTTATCTTGTGGTCATAAAAAGTTATGTCAAATGTAAAAAATTGCACTTTAATCTTATAGTCTTAACATGCCACGTGGAAAGCTGAAATTAAAATGTTATCAAAAAAGAAATAGGTCATTCTTTTTTAAACAGACTAAAAAGAAAAGGAGGTCTGTTATTTGTAGTTTTGATGATTTGACAAACCATGGGACCTTGTAAAGGGACCTGATCCTTGTGCTAATATACATACGACTGCCAGGTTGGAAAAACGTATAATTAGTTGGTGCACAGTCTCCAACAGTGGCAGAAGTGGCAGAAACCTCGGCCAATGGCATGGCCTCAAAGGTTGTGACTATTCTTCATAAAGATTAATGTCCAATAGTCACACCCTCAGTTTTTGCAACTTGAAATCTATAAAGAACTCTTGCAAAGGCTAACACTCAAGTGAAGAATCTTCCTCAAGATCAATTGAGACCCGATTGAGCTGGATGTTGTCTAGTTGTCGTATGATTATTTCTTCTGCACATGCATTGTAAATATGTTCCTCATCTATAAAGAATTCAGATATTGTGTTTGGTTGAAAAGTCTAAATCGGTTAGGGATAACTGATTTAGTGGGAATCATTATTTTGCTGCTTAGTCAAAGTCTAAATTATCTAGAGTGTGGTGGTTTAGTGGGCAACTTATGTGTTGCTTAGTTGAATTCTAAGTTGTCTAGTGGTGATAGCTTAGTGGGCAGTGTGGCATCTGCTTAGGCTCTTCAAGTAATAGAGTTATTACTTGGTTGTGAGATTAATAACTTCTTCTCACGTTTGATTGTAACTGTGGTTCACTTTTGCTTAAAGAAGATTAGTGAAACAATTGAAAATCTTGTGTGACAGGTCGTGGTTTTACTCCCTTAAGCAAGGAGGTTTCCACGTAAAACTGCTTGTGTCTTATTTATTTCTGTATTTGTTCTTTATTACTGTTTGTGCTGAGTCAAGGGACCTGGTCCATTGACTGACAGTAAACGCACGCATTCTATCAATTGGTATCAGAGCAGATGCTCTCTAGCTATTTAACACCAAGAGAGAGGTTCCTGCATAAGAATGGTTGCTCCATTGAATCTAGAAGAAGGGAAATCATCAACAAAACCACCTCGTTTTAATGGCCAGTTCTATAGCTAGTGGAAAACAAGGATGCACGACTATTTAATTGCTGAAAAAAGTGAGCTGTGGGATATAGTGCTGGATGGACCCTTCATCCCCACAACTGAAGTGAAGGATGGTGATATTACAAGAGTTGTTCTAAAAAATCGTCAAGAATACAATGAGCTGGACAGAAAGAAGATTGAGAAGAGTTACAGAGCTAAGAAGCTTCTAGTCTGTGGTATAGGTGCTGAAGAATACAACCGCATTTCTACGTGTGAGTCGGCAAAGGAAATTTGGGACTGTCTGAGGACAGCTCATGAAGGCACAGAGCAAGTGAAGGAATCGAAGGTGGTTATGCTGACCACTCAATACGAAAACTTCACAATGAAGGAGAGAGAAACTATTCATGACATGAATACCAGATTCTCCTCCATAATCAATGAGCTACGATGTTTGGGAGAGCCCATCAGCTCCAGTAAGCAAGTCAGGAATATTCTTCGAATTCTTCTCAAGTCATGGGCAAGCAAAGTAGATGCCATTACTGAAGCAAAGGACCTAAAGGTTCTAACGATAGACGCTCTCATTGGAAATCTTCAGACTCATGAAATGAATAAAAATCAGGAGACTTCAAAGAAGGACTCAAAGAAAGACAAGTCGTTAGTTCTTAAGATCCAGCAGGTGAAGTCTCCAGTGAGGAGGATGACATGGCCTATCTCACTAAGAGATTTCAACGATTGTGAAAAAGTATGGTGGTTTTTGAAAATGAGGAAACCCTCATCGCACTGCAACAACAAGTGACCTATGTCACAAGTGTGGAAAGACATGTCATTTCATAAGAGACTGCCCGATGCTCAAAGCTGAAACTAAAGAGTATCAAGGACCTCGAGGTGAAAAAGAGAAAAGGAGGGACCTGGTGCCTGAGAAAAATGCAAGGAAAGTTGCAGTTGATTATGTCGTGAAGAAAGCCCTTGCTATTTGGGGAGATTCTTCAAGTGAGTTAGGAGAATCAGAGTGTCTTGATGATGCATCTATGATGGCGGTTCAAGAGGATGCCAACATATTCGATGGCATGTTCGCTCTTATGGAAAAATCAAACGACAAGGATGATGAAGAGAAGGTAACTCTCCTAGACCTCAAACAAAACTTGAATACTTATTCTGTTAGAAGGCTGAGAAATCTGGTTGATGTTCTGATTGACTCAGTAATAGAGTTAACTGCTGAAAAGGACTCTATGAACAACAGTCTAGATATTCTTGGTGAAGAAAAAACGGTTACGACTGTCCACATGACATTTATTGAGGAACAATTGACAGTTCTAGAAGCTGAAAATCTAGAACTTAAAAACCAATTGAGCATAATGATTAAGAAATCTGGGGGGGGGGGAAGGGAGGGGCCACTAGTTTGCAAACAGAGCTAGAAGCAAATCTAAACATTGTTGAGACCCGACTTGCTCTAGCTCTGGAAAGAAATGATCAGATGGAGAGGGACCTGGTCCTTCTTAGAGAAGAGCTCAACACTTCTCTAAAATGGACCAGCTCTTCTAAACTGCTTTCCAACATCACTAGTCAAAGATACTACAACAAAAGGGGATTAGGTAGCTTGAACATTATTCCTCCCTACAACCCCCACAATAAATATGTGTCTATGTCAGATAATATTTCGTGTTTTCACTGTGGATGCAATGGTCATCTGAAAAAGGAGTGTCATGCCTGGAAAGCGTCACAAGAAAAGTTTTCAGTCTACTCTAGACAGAAAAAGGCACAGAAAGGGGGACTTGTTCCTATTCCTAAGCCCTTGAATAGGAAAAGGATCAACCTGCTTTATTGGGCAAGAAACATTCTTATTACACCCTTATTTGCTTACTGGGAACTCAAGTTAAAATGGTTTTCCAAGTCTAATAAATGATCTTTGCTTCAGGGGGTGAAAGAAGTAGCAGTCAGTGCTGGTTCATGGATAGCGGATGCTCGAAGCACATGACTGGAACACCAAAAACTTCCTTTTACTCAAGGCACTGCAGGGTGGAGGTGTCTCTTTTGGTGATGGAAAGAAGGGGTACATTCTTGGAGTTGGTAGGATTGGGAAATCACTCGAAGACTCTATTGAAAATGTCTACTATGTGAGTGGGTTAAAATACAGTCTCCTTAGCGTTTCCCAGATATGTGATAAAGAAAACGAGGTCAAGTTCATGTCAGACAAATGCATTGTCACCAGCCTGTCCACTAAGAAAGTGATTCTGACGGCTAGAAGGAGGAAAAACATGTATGTGGTAGACCTGAAAATGACTCATGGAGACGATCTGACATGCCTCAACGCTCAAAATGAAAATGTCGACTTATGGCATAGGAGGCTAGGTCATGTGAGCTCTTCTCTATTGAATAAACTTGTCTCTAGGGACCTGGTTCGTGGGCTGCCAAAACTGAAGTTCAGTGACAACAAGGTGTGTGATGCATGCGTCATAGGAAAACAAACCAGATCCTCATTCAAACCAAAGAAGCAAGTAAGCTCATTAAGAGTCCTTGAGTTGATACACATGGATCTGTGTGGTCTTGTGAAAATCCAAAGTCAAAGCGGAAAGAAGTACATCCTGGTGATTGTGGATGACTACTCAAGATTCACGTGGACTATGTGTCACACCCCGAGCCTACATCCTGGGCGAGACTGGCACTCGAAGACCATTGATGGCCCCAAGCGAACCCTTGGCCTGACTTACTTAACTCAGCGGAAGATTTAAACATAAGAAAAATATAACTCATGCATAACTTAAGAAATAATAGTTTAGCCAAAATGGAAACTCAGTCTTTAAACAACATTTGAATGATAATGTAAAGACAACTGAACTACTAACTGTCTATGAAGCCTCTAAAATAAAAAGGGATGCCGGGACATGACCCCCGATCATCCTAACATCTGAAAGACTAAAAAGCAAATAAATGAGTCATCTAGAATGCAAGGAGGCTCACCAACAGACTCTGAGTGCTCAACCGGATCAACGAGGCGCTGGATGATGATCCTGGTTACCTGCGTCTGCATCATAATAAGATGTAGGCCAACTGGCATCAATACATTGAAAGTACGAGTATGCGAGTTGGAATGCTAAAATAAGATATAGGCTTGAAAGGATTCTGAAAGAAACACTTACCTTGGTTATTCTTAACTCATGAATAACTCAACTCATAATAAAGCAATAAGACACATGCAATATATGAAAAACTTTATAAAACAATGAAAGCAACTTATTCCGTTAAAAAAAATGCAATAACAAACTCAAATTTATTCATATAACAAAGTAATATAGTTTCTGTGGGAGATTCTCTTATCGACAACCACCACTATGAGCCTAAGTGGTGATACAACGTCTTGCACACGCTGCCAGAACTGTCCTATACTTTGCCATCATATAGAACGCTTAACTTAGTGGATCCACTAGTTTATGCTAAAAGCATCTTAAGGAGTCATCTAAAAAGTATGATCCTTTACTACCCATGATGGCT
>JAJONZ010001779.1:0-36409 GCA_029582445.1 Solanum paucissectum | reverse complement strand
TTGACTTAGGTAAGTTCTAGTTATGTTCCTAGGTTTAAACTGATTAAAATCTCATGATTTAGGGTCTAAACGACGTATCTTAGGGGTTAAATGAAAAAGGAAAAGACCAAAAAACCCCTGAATTAACTGCTGTCGGACCAATCGACGGCCTGGACCTACGGTCCGTCGATTGGGTCCGTAGGTCGGGCCTGCTCGACAGGCCTTCACTAAAACGAGCATAACTCTTTACTCGAAAGTCAGATTTTAGCAAACTCAGCGGCATTGGAAAGATAATTCAATTATCTATCATATCATAGTTCATGGGACACACAATTCATTTTGTACTAAGAGTTATGACCATCTGAAGTTGACCCATTAACAATTTTCAGCTAACTGGCTGTTGACTCTCATCTACGGTCAGACCTACGGACCGTAGATCGATTGACGGTCCGTGCTGGTCGACCGTAGTTTGTGTCAGAGGCTGGGCAAATGAGGTCTTGATCCACGGACACAGACCACGGTTCGTGGTCTGATCTACGGACCGTAGGTCTGTCCGTGAGTCGAGACTTAACTAATTTCTGAGCTGGGTTTGGAGAGGGGTTGCAGTGGTGAACCACGGACCACCAGCACGGGTCGTGGTCTGACCTACGGTCCGTGGATGGCAACCGTGGGTTGCACCTGCAACTTCTCAAAGTCTACATTTTGGTCTGTTCTGGATACGGGGTGTTACAAGAAGATGTTTGGACATCTTTAAAAGAAAACAGGTCCTCTTTGAAGACAACATGTCTATTGACAAAAAAAGATTTGGATTACAGATCATAAAGAAGATATCCCTTTTGTGAGGAGGAATACCCAAGCAGAACTGCAAGTATAGCTCTTGGAGAGAACTTATCATGTATTATTGGACATGTAGCATAACACAGACATCCTAAAGTTCTAATGTGAGACAAGGAAGGAGGATGATGATGTAGCAGTTCAAAATGTGTTTTGTAGGATAAAAGTTTAGATGGGAGTCTATTTAGGATATATATACAATTGTAGTGACACATATACCCCAGAATTTCAAGGGAATTGAAGCTTGAAACCTGAGGGCCCTAGCTATATCTAGGATAGTTCTGTGTTTCCTTTCAGCCACACCATTCTGTTAAGGTGTATAAACATAAGTACTTTGATGAGAAATCCCTAGGCTAGAAAACATAGACTGACATGCATTGCTAAAAAACTCACTCCCATTATCAGTTCTAAATGTTTTTTCATTTGTGGAAAACAAGTTATTTACTTGAGTAAAGAACTTCCTGAGAACTACTAATGTGTCAGCTTTAGAGGCAATAAGAAACATCCAGGTGAATTTGGAAAAATCATCAATAATTGTCACAAAGTATCTCATTCCATTATGAATGGGAACCCTATAGGGCCCCCAAATATCACAATGTAATAGTTCGAACAAAGACTTAGACATATGACTGCTTACAGGAAATGGAAACTTAGTTTGTTTGGCAAGTGGATAAACAGTACAAGTAGATTGCATTACATCACTCAAGCTAACAAGATTAAGAGATCTTCTTAATACATCTACATGAGCATGTACTAGCCTCATATGCCATAGGGAAATGGACTCAGGACTGTTAACTACATGAACCTTGCTAGATGACTCATGCAATGGTAGACTGGTACTGACATCTTCTTTGAGAATGTAGATCCCCTGCTCCTCTTTACCAATCCCCTTGACCTGTCCAGTGGAGAGATCCTGTAGAACACAAAAATTAGGAAAAAACACTGCCATGCAATTAAGATCTTTTGTTAAACAGATAATAAATTACAGTTGAAAACAGGTACATAGAGGACATTGGCCAGAGGTTGATCACCAAGCATTGAGGTGCCAAAATGTGAGACTGAGACTAAATTTCCTGTTGGAAGATGGACCTATCTTCTCTCTGAGATGGGAATAGTAGATATATTTTTAAGTGTTTCAACTCTAGATGTCATATGATCAGTTGCTCCTGTATCAATTTTCCACTTTTTACTAGAAAAATTTGACACTAAACCAGAGAGAATTCTACATGTAGCAGCTGCCTGAGAAGCATGCTCTCCACTTGTTGACTGATCTCCACCAGTATCACTTCCCTTTGTTAGCAAATGCAGGATTTGTTTGTATTGATCCTGTGTGAAAAAAGCTGCAGGTGATGAATGAATATTAGGTCCATTAGCTCCAGTACTCTCTCCAGTGTTTTGAGAACCTGCACTTTGAGTAACTTCAACATTGTTAGCATAGGAATTTGAGCCTCCAGTTTTTCTCTTGGATCTCCATCCAGCTGGATAGCCTTTAACCTTGAAACATTGTTCCTTGGTGTGTCCTCTGAAACCACATACTTCACACCACACAACTGATCTTTGAGGTTTCTGGGGATTGAACTGATTATAAGCACCTCTACCACCTCCTGGTTGATGTCCAAAGTTAGCGCTTAGATGAGGTCCACTTACTCCTTTCTGACTTAGTAAAGCAGAGCTTTCCACAATCCTTGGTAATGAACCATCACTACTGATATGTGCCAAGTTTCTTTGACTCTCATGATCCATGATGAGGGAGAAGGCTTTATTTAGATTTGGAGTTGGAGTTTGCATCAGGATCTGACCTCTAGCGGCAACATAGGTCTCATTCAACCCCATTAGAAACTCTAGAAGTCGTTGATACTCACAATGCTCTTGAAACTTCTTAGACTCAGCACATGAACACCCTAGACAGGGCATAATAGAGTCATACGCATTCCATAATCCTTTGAGGGTCGTGTAGTAGTCTGTTACTGTCATAGTTCCTTGAGTTAGACTGTGTATCTCCTTATGTAGTTGGAAGATATGTTCACCATTGATTTTATCGAATCTCTCCTTTAGATCACACCATACTCTATGAGAATCACCACAATAGACTACACTGCTCAGTAAACCAGGTCTAACAACATTCATTATCCAGGAAAGTACAACAACATTACACTTCTCTCAGATATCAAACAGTTTAGGTGCAAACTTAGATTTAGGAAACTTCCCATTAATAAAACCTAATTTTATTTTGCCTACAAGACCTATTCGCATAGATCTACTCTAGATTGCATAATTCTTTGAACCAGTAAGCTGAAGCGAGATTAGAGAGCTACCTGAAGTATCATTTGATTGAAGATACAGGGGATGATTGTGATCTAGAGTTGGAATGACATAACTAGCTGATCGATAAGCTGTATTTGTGTGCAAATCTGAATTTGCAGTTGCTTCAACTGTTGTATCTCCCATGGAGTCCAGCTTGTTTGATTGAATATCCGATGTTTACTTCCGAATCGAATCAAAGATCCTCCGACTCTAAGTTCCTCTACTGCTTGTATACTTCGAACACTATTGTTCTACTCTTCGCATGATGACTCCATGAATGGAACTTGATATTGAAAGAAGAAGAAGGAAGACTAGAGAATTCTAGAAAAAAGCAACCATATTCATTATATCTCCATTACATCTTAATGCAACTGAGTACATAAGAGTTGTATTTATAGACCAAGTAAAAAAACGGTTATGTAACAAACTTCTAACTGATTCTAACAGAATATTAAACTTATCTAACCATGGTAGCTTGCTTAACCTCACACTATGGTTAACAATTCGGCTCAAATTTTAAAGATTAATCAAATTGACATTCTAACTGAATGGGTATAAAATTGCGGCTCATTCAACCTGCTTTTCTGACAAAATGTGAAATCTACAACTACAATTGAAGATCTAATTGGAAAGAAAAAAATGTGAGCTGTAAACTGATTTCATTGATTGGAAGAAGTTCTCTGTACAATGCACTATGTACATACATATATATTGCTACTACTAAACTCACGTCCTATCACAATCTTACACCTGTCAAATAATAACAGAATTCAGTTACATCTATAATAACTAACTGCTAAACTAAGACTGCTAAACTAAGCTATAACAAATCAATAACAAACCAGTGAGGTCAAGTTACACCACTATCCTCAATACTCCTCCTCAAACTAGGTGTAGTGAATACTTTCAGAACACCCAGTTTGGATAAAAGTGATTCATGTTGCAGTCTTCCCAAAGCTTTGGTTAAAATGTCTGCTTGTTGGTGTTGTGTAGGGATATACATAGTACTAATCAACCCTTGTTGAATCTTCTCCCTAATAAAGTGGCAATCAATCTCTATGTGTTTCATCCTCTCATGAAACACATGATTTGCTACAATTTGAAGTGTTGCCTTACTACCACAGAACACAGATACTGGTTCTTCAATCTGAATATTCAATTCTTTGAACAAGTTTGTCATCCAAACAATTTCTGCTGTTAGACAAGCTAAGCTTCTATATTCTGCTTCAGCAGAACTTCCTTATATTATAGCATGTTTCTTTGATTTCTAAGAGATGAGAGAATCTCCCAACTTCAGTAGATAACCTGTCACTGATCTTCTGGTATTTGGGCATGCTGCCCAGTCTGCATCACAAAAACCAGTCAGTTTCATCTTCTTTTGTGAGGACATAAGTAAGCCCAATCCTGGTTGAGTCTTGATATATCTAAGAACTCTAATAGCAGCCTGCCAATGCTGAGTTTTTGGTTTCTGGAGGAATTGACTGAGAGTCTGGACTGTGTAAGCTATGTCCGATCTAGTGATGGTTAAGTACAATAACTTGCCAATCATTATTTGATATTGAGTAACATCCGGATGCAACTCCTCCTCACTACAATCTTTTTCAGAGGTTGTAGTGAGTTTCATATTACACTCCAATGGAGTATTTGCTGCCTTTCCTGCAGTAATGTCTGCTTCAACTAAGAGCTCCAATTCATATTTCCTCTGGTTCATAAGGATACCCGTTTTGGATCTGCTGAATTCTATGTCTAGGAAGAATTTCAACTCTCCTAAATCCTTGATCTTGAACCACTTATGCAAGATGTCTTTGGTGTTCTGAATCAGTGCAACATCATTCCCAGTAATAAGGAGGTCATCAACATAAACTAAGATAATAACCAAATTGACCCATTGCTTCTTAGTGAATAATGAATAGTCCAAATGACTCTGACTATATCCAGATTTCAATAAGGCCTCAGTAAGTTTAAAATTCCATTGTCTTGAAGCTTGTTTAAGCCCATAAAGGAATTTCACAAGCTTACATATCATAGGTTGATTAGTGGCAACTTGTAGACATTTAGGTAGTTCCATGAATACATCTTCTATGAGATCTCCTTGCAGGAAGGCATTGTAGACATCCATTTGGTATATACACCAATTCTCTGCAGCAGCCAGTGTAATAACAGTCCTTACTGTCACCATTTTTACCACTGGAGAAAAAGTTTCTTGGTAGTCTATACCAGCAGTTTGGCTATACCATTTTGCTACTAATCTAGCCTTGTACCTTTCCACTTCACCATCTGCCTTATATTTGATTTTGAAGATCCACTTACAACCAATCACAGGCTTCCCTTGTGGCCAAGGAACCAGATTCCAAGTGCCATTTTCATCAAGGGCTTGCAATTCTTGCTGCATTGCTGCTATCCACTTCTCATCATGTAAGGCTTCTTCATAAGATTTAGGTTCACACACAGCTGAAAATTTGCTTAAACAGGCTCTGTATGTGGAATAGATGTGCTGATACGAAACACAGTTGGACAATGAGTGAGGGTTTTTCTTCCCAGAAGTGATATAGTCTTGATGCCAGGCTGGTATAATCACAGTTCTACTGGACTTCCTAGTAATATTGGTGGTTGGTTGACTCTCAGGAATACCAACAATATCATTGAGTGGATCTGTAGTGTCATTCAATACTGTGGACACATCAGAAACTTCAGGTACATGATCAATAATAGTCTCTGCAGAAACTTGATCTTGTTCTGATTCTAATGGCTGAGTGATGTCTGGGAACATGGGAATTGTATCATCATGCAGTTCCTTAAAAGGAAACATATGCTCCTTAAACACCACATCCCTACTAACCATGAACTTCTTGTCAACAATATTATAAAGAAGATACCCCTTCTGAGTCAAAGAATAACCCATCATAACACAAACAGTAGATCTGGGAGAAAATTTGTCTTTCCTAATTAGTGTGGTAGCATAACACAGACATCCAACAGTCCTTAAATGATCCAGCTTAAGCTTTTTTTGATAGAAGACTTCATAAGGAGATTTACCTTCCAATGTAGGAGTAGGTAATCTGTTGATTAAGTACACAACTGCTACAACACATTCTCCCCAAAACCTGATAGGTATGCCACCCTGGAACATAATACTTCTGGCTACTTCCAACACATGCCTATGTTTTCTTTCCACCACTTCATTTTGTTGTGGAATGTGTGGACAACTGCTTTGGTTAACTATGCCTAAGGAGGCAAATAAGTCTTTGCATTTAATGTTAATAAACTCACCCCCATTATCTGATTTAACATTCTTCACATAGTGATCAAACTGAGTTTTAACCATTTTGAAAAAAAACTTCAAGACAACAATAACATCGATTTCAGTCTAAGCAAATACAACCATGTAGTTTTAGAATAGTCATCAACAATAGTGAGGAAATACTTGAAACCAGCATGAGTGTTGATTCTATGTGGACCCTAAACATCAATATGTATCAATTCAAATACAGAACTACTTCTAGTTGTAGACACAGGAAAAGGCAACCGTGTTTGCTTAGCTAATGGACATACAACACAATCATTAATATGTCTATCAGTAATGGAAACTAATTTCTTCAAAGTAGTGGATAATGGGTGGCCAAGTCTATTGTGCCATAGCATGCCTTCATCTTCATTGGTCTTTATGTGCATCAACTTTGCACTAGCTGCATTCATGTTGCTTCCATCTCCAATATCTTTATTTAATAGAAAATATAAACCTCTTGTCTCCTTACCAATCCCCTTGACCTTCCCAGTTAACTGATCCTGAAATACACAAAACTCGGGAAAAAATCTTACTGAGCATTGTAAATGCCTGGTTAACTGAGAAACTGAAATCAGATTATACTTGAAATCAGGAACCACTAAAACATTAGCCAACACATCACCATTGTCCCATCTGTAACTACCAGTGTGTGTTATTGATGCAGTTCCTCCATCATGCAATTGTTCATGGTTCTGATCACTTTGTTCTAATGCAACTATGTCAAACAAATCATCTAGTGATGATGTTATATGCTTTGTTGCACCAGAGTCTACTACCCAATGTTTAAACTTATTACTAATAGAGAATGAGTGATCCATACCTGCTTGATTGACTACTGGGATCACAGAATTCTCCTTGTTCAACAGCCTGAGAATTTGACCATATTGCTCATGTGTGAATGTAGGAGGTGTTTGGCCAAGTGAATCATTCTCAACAGCATTGACATTTTCCATCCTATTAGCATTGTTTCCAGACTTCTTCCTGAACTTGTAATCTGGTGGATATCCAACAACACGATAACAAGTTTCTTTAGTATGGCCCTTGATTTTGCAAACATCACACTGCAAATTGTAGTCCCTTTTTGGCTTGTAGAGTGCTGATTGTTGGTGACCTCTACCAGTATATAAAGTAGTAGAAGTAGAGGCACCTACATCTCCTCCTGAATAAGAACCACCACTAGTGTATGAAGCAACACCTGCATCCCCTCCTGAATGGGAACCTCCACCAGTGTATTGTCTTTGATCCTTGCCTACATATAAAGTAATAGAAATCCCCAAATCTCCTCCGGAATATGAACCTGCTGATACTCGTTGACTCTCATCTGAAATGATCATCGAATATGCTTTGTTCACAGAGGGCAATGGAATCATCATGAGGATTTGACTACGTGTCTGAGTGTATGACTCATTGAGCCCCATCAGAAATGCAAATAACTTCACATATTGCAAATGACTTGCATACACTATGGATTTATCACAGCCACAAGAAGGAGGTGCTACAAGGGCATCGAACTCATCCCAAAGAAGCCTTAGTCGTGTAAAATATGCAGAAACAGAGGAAGTACCTTGTGTGATAGTGCAAATTTCTCGATGCAACTGGTAACCTCTCGATCCATCAACCTTATCGAACCTCTCCTTTAAGTCAGCCCACACAGTTGCAGCATCAGTGGCATAGATGATTCGACTCATCAATTCCTTCGAAATAGAATTCAGAATCCATGATAATACGAATGCATTGCACTTCTCCCACTGTTCTTCTAATGCAACACTGTAATCACTCTTTCTACAAGTACCAAAAAAGAATCCAGCTTTGCTCTTAGATCGGAGAGTAAAGAGCATCGATCGGCTCCATAATGAGTAATTCTCCACGCCTGTAAGCTGAATTGAGGTCAATAATGAACCTGGAGTGTCAGATTGCAGAAGATACAAAGGATGATTTCAATTCTTCTCAATCACTTCGATTGTATCAGTACTCACCATTTCCCCAAAATTTAGATCACAAAAAAAACTCAGAGAATCGCAGGAAGTAGATCGTCAACAATTACGAGTGAATCAACTGTGGATTCGCAACTTTGATACCAAGACAAAATGTGAAATCTACAACTACAATTGAAGATCTAATTGGAGAGAAAAAGATGTGAGCTGTCAACTGATTTCATTGATTGGAAGAAGTTCTCTGTACAATGCACTATGTACATACATATATACTGCTACTACTAAACTCACGTCCTATCACAATCTTACGCCTGTCAAATAATAACAGAATTCAGTTACATCTATAATAACTAACTGCTAAACTAAGACTGCTAAACTAAGCTGTAACAAATCAATAACAAACCAGTGAAGTCAAGTTACACCACTATCCTCAATATTTTCCACCTTACCTTATAAAGCTAGTAGTAGTAAAGAAAAGAGCATCAACTAATTAATTAATTAAGGAAGGGTCTCTATCACTAATCAAAAGAGCATCAACAAATTAAGGAAGGGTCTCCATCACTAATCACCGTATTCTTCTTTAAAAAGGCCAAGGTCAAGCACTCATATTCTAAAATAATAATAAGATTATGTCGGGTTTGACTATAGCTAGGAAGTTAAAATAATGAGCTAGAAAAAGGTATATATATAAAAGTGGAATCTTGAAAGATCTCTCAAGTCGCATAGTTGTATATCTGGTAGATTCCTCCAAGAATATGCTGAGAGGTCTCAACTCTCAATTTATAATGAACTAAACCAAAGTCATCCATGCTTTTAAGGGTGGATCTAGCCGCCTGCATATAATCAAATAGATTTGTTCAATATTGTATTGGTATTAGTAAATATGCATAAATATTAAATTTAGAACTTAATTATCATTATAAAATTAATGAACACCCATAAAATTGAAATTCTAGTTTCGCTTACTATTGTGATTGAGTTTAAAACGCAAAATGGCGGCTGATATAAAATTAGGATCCTTGCATGTGCAAAAGATAGATGAGAAGATATTGTTCATTAATTAATTGTCCCATTGAGCAGACTAATTTAAACAGCAGGAAGATTTTATTGTCCAGGGAGGCAGTAATGTTGAGGCCGTTCATTTACACTAAAATATTGGACACAAGAATCTGTTGGCCATGTGTACTGTACGACTCTCTTACTTTTATACTTATTGTGCAAGGACGACCACTAAAAGCCAGCAAATTAAACAATGTTAGAGAAAAGACTTTTAGATTCTCTAATATATACTTTTATAATTAGCTCCAACGGTGACTTAATTAGTTATAAAGAATTAAACAAACTATGTTGGAAATTCCTTCTAGCTCCCCTTTTCCTTTCACGTGGAAATTTTGTCAAAAGTTGCATATCTGTAGTGAAAAGGATTGGTGATGGTCTCCTTCCGGTAATTCGATCTATTTTTTGGATTGAGTTAGATCTAATGATCCATAACATCATGATATTAGAGCAGAATCTATCATAACTCTCATTTTCCGATGCTAGTCCCTCATATTATATGTTAAGAGAGTGAACTAGTTTTTTTTAATCGAGTTAAGCAGTATATGCAATCCAAAGTTTTTGGTTCGTTTGAACTAATCCTGGTCAATAAAAGATTTAAAAAAAATTCCATCTTAGTTTGATTGGTAATTAAAAATTTACAAAATAACATACAAATAAATAGATGTAAAATGATTTTTATTTGTTTGGCCAAAATGTATCGACCCATTTTTATGCTAGCAATTAAAAATGAACATTCAGTACATTATTCAGGAGGCAAAACAATTAATCGATCAAGTTGACAGTAAAATACTACGTTGTTGGAGGGAGGCAAATCAAATGACAAATGCATCGACTAAATGGAGCTTTGTGGAGGCTTTGATTTCTTTTTAATCCGACACCAGTGAACATAATTTTCGTGCATCTTTAAAGCAAATTGATATAAATGACAACCTATGACGAAGTACTTTAAAATGGGGATAAGGCATAAGAATTCTCTTGAATTATGATAAAAATGTCAATTACAGACTTAAACTAACGGGGTGTTTATTTTTCTCTTGAATTTAATTTTTTTCGTACTATTTATAACTATAAACTATGTTAGGTCCTATTACCCCTAAACTTAGTTTTACTGTATTCTATTTTCAACCCCTAAATTTTTCGGTCCAGAATTTTTATTGCTAGTGCAGTTTTTGGTGGATATGAGTCTAGTTTTGATGATTGTTTTGGTGCATTTTTTTCCTGCAATTTTCGTCCAGATTTGATCTAATGGCATGGATACAAATAACAACTATTAAGTTTTATACAACAAAATAAATGAAAGAAACATGCGCGAAATACCAATTTTACAAGTACGCCAACTTCATAAATAAAGAAATCTGTGAAAAATATCAAAAATAATTTTATAGATATCAAAACAAGTGATGCGGGCTTCATAGATACAAAAATAACATCATCTTAATAGATACAACATGTTAAACACAAAAACCAGTAAGTTTATGAACATAGTTCAGGACTAATATATAGGGACCCTCACATAGTTTAGAAGTATAAATAATACGGGAAAACTAATTTTAGGAAGATAATAAGACTTTTGCATAGTTTATATGTGTAATTGACAATTTCGTGATAGTTCAGAAGGTCCTTATAAATATATGCCTTATTTATCCCAAAAACCAAAAGAATGCGTGTATACTTTGAAGTTGAACTGGTCATTGCTCATTATTAAAAAAAAGAAAATAAAGGGACAGCACAGTGTTTGTTTTAATTTCAAATGTATATGAACATGAAAATTAAAAATAGTTCAAAGCATCTGTAGCCTAAAGTGATTTTGAGTATATGCCCGATTTATTCTCCTTGTCTTCGTCCTCAACCCGAATTTCCTTCCAATAATTAATTTTATTGGTATGTTGAAAAGAATCGGAAAGGATATTGTATTTCAAGAAACTTGGGTTTGTAAAATCGAAAAAGAAAAATACTACTTCATCGGTTCACTTTTACTTGTTTACTATTTCAAAAATAGATTTTCACTTTTATATGTCAATTTTCCCCTCATGTTTTTACCATTAACATTTGTTACTTATTTTCCTAATTATTTTCAAGATTTGATATTAAATATCAATATTAATATGGGTGGTGTGGCAAAAGAGTCATGTAAGTTATTATTTCTTAACGAGTGTGTCAAGTCCAATTATGACAAATAAAAGTAAATTTCCGTGTCTTCTTTGAAATTCACGTGTCTTCTATTCAGTTGTTAACTATCAATGTCAACGCAAATAGATTTAAATTTTACCATACTGTTTAACATGCATGTAGCTTGTTAATTGGATCCCCAAATCAATGAATGTGCATAAATTGATCTTTGGGCTTCTGTTGATATGTTTGTATTCTAAATAATTACTCCACTTACAATCGCACTTGCACTTGCATGCATATAATGTACCCATTTGAATGACTACATTGTTGCGAGGTTCTAACATGAAAGCCCTTTCTGTCCACCACCACCAACTTATTTTCTAGCACACATTCTTCGATGCACAATGTGTTACTTATTTCCTAATTTGTTTTAATTTATGTGACACATTTTTTTTTAGTTTGTCTAAAAATTTATAGTAATATATCATATTTTTATAATTAGAAAAAAACTTATCTTTAAAATTTCTCTTTTTCCCTCTTGAAATGATTCATAGTCACACGAATATCTAATGTATGTTTTAAATACAGTAATAAATTTTAAGAATCCTCCTCGGTTATTTAGACGGTCAAATCAAACGGTGCCACATATTTGTAAGGGAGGGAATATTTATTTTGAGGAATATTCTTTCCTCGATGTTGGGGAGTACTTCACTTCAGCTCACATGCCTTCTTCAGCTTTTTTACTCAATATATACCCACCTAAAATCAATTGCAAACACACAATACACATTGCTACCTAGCTCTAAATACTTGTAACTACCTCTCTATAATCATTTCCTCCATATGGCAAACTTTTATGCATGTGGTTCACTCTTCATGTTATTAATCTTGTCAAACCTATTACTTTTCAGCCAAGGAAGAAATCTGTCGGCGCCGTCAACACAAAATGTTAATGATATAAAAGTAACCTTAGGAGCAAAGATTGAAGAGATCAAGATTACTAAGATGATGGGTGGGAGACGTGGATTTAGATTGATGGAAGGATCAGTAGATGCTTATCATTTTTCTACCCCAGGTCATAGTCCAGGCATTGGTCACTCTAAACACGATTGATATAAGCCAATGTAGTTATATTTGGTGATGGACACTCGATCGATCATTTGTAATGCTCATTAATTTCCGTCTGTGTTTTTCATGCATGTATTTATGTGGTGCTTTTCAGATCCCACGTGTGGAATTACACTGGGTATATATGTTGTTGTTGTATTTATGTATATAGTGCTTTATCAGTTTGGGTAGGTCTCTAGGGCTTAATGTTGTAAATTTGATTTTAGTTTTGAATTTAATTCGAGTTACATATTTTCATCGAGCATCCTTGTTGAGTTTCTTATCTTATCAGTTGGATCACAATTTGAATTCTAGCTACGTATTCTGGGGACGAAACAAAACCAATATAGAATTGGACGACATGTTATTTACAAGCTTAAGTTGTTACATGGTGACCTCTCTTAAAAGACTGGTTCAAACAAAATTTGTTTCGCGGGGAAATTGTGGATGGTGTTGACACCCAATTTTGGCCTAACATTTTCAAATTTCGTAACTTTTAAGTTTTATTTATTTAATAGTTTAAAATGCACTTTTTATAAATTTATCGATAACTATCCTTATTTATCAAATTTCGGATTTTTTTAATTTAATTAATTTTAAAATTATATTTTTTACATGTCATTAATTACGTTTATTATATTTTTTAATTTTAATTTTATTAGTTATATTTGTCAATATTCATTTTAATATTTTTGCACAGTTTAGAAATTCATTCAAAAATAGATAAGTTTTCGTCTACGACTATTTTATTAGCTAGTAAATTCGATCCATAAATTTTATATAATGGTATTGTACTATAGGTGATTTTTGATTTTCTATTTAACCTATTTCTTAGTCATTAAATGGGGGGAGGTGAATTATTTTTTAGGGGGGATGAATTTTCTAAATGGCAAAACCCTAATTTTGTTTTTTCCTCTCTCATTTTTCTCCCTTAGCCTCCACCACCTCAAACCTTACTAGATCCACTACACCACCATTACTCTTCCCTTTTCCGGCGCATCCACCACCCAAAACCACCATTCATTTTTCTCTTTTCTCCGGTGAAACCCGGTTGCCAGCCAACTCCATTCTTCTTTTTTTTCCGACTAACAACAGGTCAAAAACCCTCCAACACACCTAAAACTCAACTGTCCAACTTCTCTTCGTACTTTCTTTGTCTTCTCCGGTGAACACATAAAGTCGGAGAAGCTAACAGATCCGAAATCCACATTGCAACTCAACGCCCACCCCATTTCCTTCTTTTTCATTTCCGGCCACCACTCCCCATAAACCATCCCAACCAGTGAGCTCCAAGCTCCATCAGGTTACCACCCAAACGATCTCCAAACCTACTGAAAAACTACCTAACCAGACCTCAAAACTCCATCTCCATTCGCCACATTTTTCGGTGAAATAAGCTCACCACAAAACCACCAGAAGCCCACTGCTACCAGTGACAACACCCTCAATGTTCTCCCTTTTTTCCGACCAAAAACCGGCAGCCAACAACAATAAGAAAACAGACACGAGATCCACCCACAACTACCATCAGATCTAGACGAAACCACCGACAAAACCCAAAGTCGCGAGCTCCGGCAAAGAGCACCCAGACGTCGCTAGACCCCTTCCCCTTTCCCCTTTTTCGATTTTCTATTTCTTTTGCAGGCCAACCTTCTCCGAACAACTCCGGCAAACGAGCAACAATCAACTCCAAAACGGTGACAAACCGGCAAGCTCAAGCTTCTACAGCTCCATCTCCGTCAAACTCTGACAACCAGGCACTACCATGGCCTCTTCCATTTGCCCGTTTGGTATATTTTAAGCCTTTATTTTTATTAATTTGTGGATTATTGTGATTTGATTTGTGGATAAATGTTTTACTTTTAAAGTTGTCTAGGCTGATATTGTTTCATTATTTATTTTTTATTTTGGGTGTAGTTGTTTTTGTTAATGATGAATTTTGTTATTGTTTGCTATTTTGGGGGAAGAATCTGTTTTATTTTGACTGTGGTTTTTTGATTATTTTTATTCATTTCACTATTATTATTATTATTATAATTATTATTATTATTATTATTATTATTGTTATTATGTGTTTTGGATTCTATTATTTATTGTTATTTTATTGTCATTTATTATTGGTTGTTTTTAGTTTTGTGTTTGGGATTAATTACGTTCAGTCTACTGTTAGTTAATTGTTTTCCTCATTATTATTGTTATTAACTTTATTCACATTTTTGGTATTCTGCACTTTGCTAGTCAACTAGTTATATTGACGTATGCTTATTACTATTTAGTTATTGTTTTGATGTTTTGTTATTTTTAATTGGTCATAGTTTTAAAATGTTGTATTTGTCTTATATTATTTCTTGTTGGTTTCATATGAGTTTAGGTTATATTTTGTTTGTTAAAATTGGCCAATGAGAAAAATTTTCCGTCGGTTTTGGAGGCCTCCCTAATATTAAAAGACGGAAATTTAGTTTAAGTTCATATATTTTGTTCGTTAAAATTGGCCGATGAAGAAATTACCGTCGATTTTCAAGGCCTTCCATATTAATAAGACGGGTTTTATTTTCAGTTATTTATTTCATTTATTTGATTCATATTTATTTATTACTAACACTTTTACTAAGTGTATTTACAGGTACCCTGGAGTCGCTTCTCATTGAAGTTATTTCAATGAAATTTGACTTATAATTATTTTATTTATTATTGTGTATATTGTTCATGATAGACAAACATTAGGTCGTTTTTCATATTACTTATTTATTTTATTATTTGTGTATATTATATGTTTATCATATTTGTATATTATTTTATCTCCTCCTCAATTTGAAAAAATGAATTCAGTCGGGACCCACAAGTGTGGATTTCGAAGGATGCCTAACACCTTCCCTTCGAAATAACTTAAACCCCTTACCTAGAATCTTATGGTTTCGTAGACATTTTTAATTGGTTTCCTAGTTTTTTCTAAAATTAGGTGGCGACTCCTTTAAAATTCGTTTATTCTTAAAATTCGTTTAAAATTGAATCAATTGATTATTTTTTTAGTTACCGCGACGTTTCTCCTTATTTGAATAAAGTAGGGATTTAAACACTTACAGAATTATGTGTTTAAACACTTTGAAGTACCCTTGGGACGTGGAGTACCTGGTACCACCAAGCAGATGTTTACTGCAGCCACCTTACTGGAATGTGAGTCTGTGGACGGAAAAGCCAAGGGTAGGTCAATGGTGGCGGATGTTCTCGAGCAGCAAGCCTCTTTTAAACGTGAGGTGATTGATCTCACTGCGATTCTAAATGATAAAGAGGTGGAAATTGTGCAGTTGAAGGCTAAGTTGCAGAAAGCTGTCTCAAAAGGACCTGGTACTTCTAATATAGATGAGCAAGAAATACAGAAGTTGAGGGATGAGAATGCGGCGCTGCTGAAGATAAATGCCTCACTCAATGAGGAAATCAAGTCCCTTAACAAGCAACTTCTTCAGGCTCATGAGAGTGCAAATGAGTGCATGCTGCTGCTAATGCGCACTCTTACTCCTACTCCCCCTCCGTCCTAAACGTGTCCTGTTCCTTTTCTTGCTTTTTGTACTAATCTTCCACCAAACTGTTCAAGTCTTTTTGGTAAGTGGCTTTGTGTACTAGTTGGCTGAATTCTATGGTCAGTATTTGTGATCTAATCTTAATGCTTATCATGCTCTCTTGGTGTATGGTTTTATGTTCTCTGTTGCCCACTTGTGCATGTTTTGTGTGGCCCGTGGCCTTGAATTCTCTTACTGCTTTGCATATTAATTGGAATATGTTTACTGTCACTCATTTTCAATGATGTCAAAAGGGGAAAAATTGTTTGGAGTTGTCATGTTGTTTTGTGCGATCAGGGAACACATTGACAGGGGGAACAACCTAATAGGGGGAACACACTTTGAAAATTGGTGTTAGGATATGTAGTTGAGAATGAATTAATGATTAACACTCATGTGGGGTCACTCGAAGGTTGTTTGTCATCGTCAAAAAGGGGGAAATTGATAATTACTAATGCCCTCAAGTTTTGATGATCTCCTCACTAGTGCAGGGACCCGGTCCTCTGTAGAGTATGTTCATTCTGGACAAAATGCACTACAGCTGGCAAGCTGTCACTTCAGCGGTTGGTAAGGCGTCAGTGTCCTTAACCAATCAGAATGGGCGTAGTTGTTTGTACAGTGGACAATAGCTTTTCATTGTTGATATGTTCAACACTCAAACAACTAAATCATCATCCATTCAAAGGAGAGAAAATCAAGCTTTAAAATGGCAAACCATCTGATAATCTGCATTCGTGCTTTCTGTTTCATCTGCTATTTTGAGTGCTTGTATTTGTGCGTATATTGTAGGAATCATTTCGTTGTGATAGAAAAGTTTCATCCTTGTGTGGATCTTTGTAAGAACATAGTTAGTTGTAACTTTGGATCTTACTAGTAAAGTCTATATTAATCAGTCAGGATTAGTATAGTGGGCAGTGTTGTATCTTCTTAGGCTCGTTTTAAGTAATAGGAGGTATTACTTAGTGGAAGAGATTAGAAGGTTAATCTCTTATTGTAAACTGTGATTTACTGTTGCTTGTGAAGTTTTAGTAAGTCAGTTTGGAAATTCCTGTTATGGCAGGTCGTGGTTTTACTCCCTTGAGCAAGGAGGTTTCCACGTAAAGTTGTGTGTTCAATCTTACTTTCAGCATTTGTTTTTCTTCTGTCAATTCAAACCGTTCATAGGACCAGGTACTATCAGGACTAAGTGGATGCATACATTCCAACACTTCTTAATACTGTATGTATGTAACTTACAATACACATAAAAAGAGAGAATACTAAAGTGAGTTAACATTTCACAAAATTTGGAATAGTTAGTTCCTACACTATACTATTGAACATATTGTTGTGGTGACATATTCCTATACTAAAATGAAATAAGCAGATGAAGATAACATAAATAAAGGTTTTCTAGGAAAGGAGAAAGGGGAAAGAAATGAAAAATGATCATCATAGAGTGAGTTGCTGTAAGTATTGCCTATCCAGCTCCCCATTAGACTTTCACATCATTACTTAACAAACTACTCTTGTTGGAGCCCTTTTGCAAATTTGTTGATTTTGAATGGAAGGAAAAGGTAAAACTCATTATATAATATCTGTGGTATTTCACATTCAAAAATGTCATATTGCTTTCTCCAGAACGAGATAGGAATTATGGAGTCATTTTTTGCAATTCTGAATTAATTAACATCAACAAGATTCCAAGCTGGCTACTTTAATTTTGGCATGTAAGAAAACGGTTACATGAGGTTTAGTGCTAGAAGAACAATATTCCTTACAGTAATCTGTCACCAAGTTTTGTCAGTCCTTACTAATAATTGTTATCAATTCAAATCTGTGCGATCAGTTAATAATGTGGAACAAGTCCTTGTAAATGGAAATGTTGTATCTTCGTCTACTACATGCAATTAGCAGGTGTCAGAACTTGATATATATGAGATTAAACTCTACTGCCCTTATATGAAGTTGATGTGGATAATATTCCTTTTCTTTTAATGCAAAGGATAAGTTACATCTTTTAACTCTCCGTAATTAATCTATGTGAACATTGCTAAGTCGTTAGTATATGTGAAATAAGAAAGTTACTTCCACATTAATGGTTCACATTTATCTCAAGTGTCAGTTTCTTAACTTCGTAAGAAAATATTAAGAAGACTTGAAGTTACTTTTGTATTATGACAAATTTGTCATTAAAGTAAGAGTTATGTTACATTACATTGATTATACATTAGTTTCTTACATTCTTTTGATGGATGAAACGTAAATGATTTTCCTATTTAAGAAGTATCATTCAACTCCAAATTTTCAGCCACGAGTGCACGTGTTTGAGAGTAACTGTGGAATCTTGGGGAGCGACCGGCTACCACAATTTGCACCGGAGTCGAGCCGAAATCACTTTCAAGGCAGTGGCTTGCCACGACATAGTGTTTATGATAAGTTATTTACTACTTTATAATTCCAATCTAATATCAATATTGTAGTATTTTTTCCAACAGTTAATAGTCATGTGGCCAAGTTAAAATGTATATTTATGTATTATGTCATACATCTTTAACTTGACGTCTACAACTTTGAGTGTACAAAAGAAGACACTTAAACTTGTATAAAGTTGAACAAATAGAAAGGTAAGACAAGAAATTAGTGGATTGATCTTTTACATTGATCACCCCAGGACGGAGCTTATATATAAGAGTCTTCTTAAAAACAAGTTACGGTGATAGTCAGACAAAATAAGTGACTTGTTGTGTAGAAATTCAACGTCATATTTTTACATTCAAATCTTGCTTGCTACTATATACCATTATCCACAAATCAAACAGAAACAATGACAATAATATTCTTCAATTAATACTACTAGAAATTGCTACCTATAGTTGGAATTTGTCAATCCCATGAAATTTTCAAGGAAACTAAACTTTCCACATACAAAGTCTTAGTTCTCCCAAAATAAGGAACTTGTGTCAATTTAAATTCAGTAAATTCATTTTTTCGCGGGTCATACTCAATAAAAGAACCATCATACCTTCTCCACAGTATGTTCCCGTTCTCCTTAACAAACAGGAAGATACCTACTGTGTTGGGTGTAACATCTCCTACCAGTGACCAATAAGACATTGCAATGAATGAGTCTAAAGTAGGAAACTTGTTGATACAATTCCACCTATCTTTCTCCAGCGACCAAATCAAATTTTCCTCACCAACCGTTGTAAAAACACAGACGCCATCACCCAATGCATGTAATGTCGGCCTTTGTCCACATGTTCTTGGCACTGGCGTTACAATAAATTTTTCATCTACTAGATGGAAAGATATAACTTCCCTGTTTAATGACATCCTGTGAATGACACCGTTTAATGAAACTTGATTATTGTCTAGGTACCGGTGAGAAGCAGGAAAAGTATTGTGAATTGTTCTCCAACATTGATTTTTAATCGAGTATACTTCAACAACGTTGAAGTATTCGTTTATCAAGTAATGTGCACATATAACCTTGTAATCTTCAGCCACAAAATCATAGGCAAAACCAAATATTGGAGATGTCGTCGAACAACGATTTTTATTCTTTTGACTGAGAAGAGAATTTGGAATGAGTTTGTATTTTCCAACTGCAGGATTGAATAATGTCATGCTATGGCCAGGATCGTATGACGTCATAAAGACCAAGCCACTACATGAAAACACTTCTAAAAAAATATGGTTAATACAGAATTCTGGGATATTTAGATACACAACTTTTGAATCAGCATTAATTGATGCTTCCGTTGACACAATTTCATATTTGCGTAGAGATGGAATAAAATGAACTAAGACAAATTTTTGACAACTAATATCAACAGATGAGTTACGTAGATGTGACTTGATGAAGTCGGCGTCATCAACACAACAATGCCATGATTTGCAACAACTTTTGAATCGTGAAAGAGATTTCACAGGAAGCTTTAAGAAGATCGAGTTGACAATATCTCCAGTCAAATAGAGGATTTTTGAGCGGCCGTCCATGTTGCTGATAGGTTTTATTTTATTTTATTACGATTGCTTTATAATAAGCCTGATGCTATACAATTTAGGCCTTATTCAACTCTAACTCTATTTTAAAGCGACGGTAGCTAATTCAACTCTAACTCTAATTTAAAGCAGCTCTCCAAGTAGTAGAAGGTAAGTTGGACTCTGCAATCAATCTTTATTATTCTACCCAAATTATGAGGTTGTTTACCAAAAATACATTTTATTTTCCATTCCTCGGTCATGTAAATTTTACTTCATTAATATTATTGAAGCAAAAAACAACATATAATATAATAAAATTGACAAGTTCCATAGTTGATCCATTGTTCATTTTGAGATCAAGAAACTCTTCTAAACAGCTAATTAAAATAAAATTATGAACAATGACCAATCTTTATGCTGACAATTTTCTTTCAATTGAAAAAGATTAAGTTATAATAGTCTTTGAAAGTAAAACGTTTGATTTTTTTTAATAGCCATTATAATTGCAAAGTTCTAAAGTTCAAGCACACGTCTAAGCTTCAAATAACTTGAAGTTGTAAACAAACAAAAAAAAACTAATTGTATTCGCCTGTTACCTAATGGGTTACCGCTCAAATATCCCAAATTTGCCTATTAATATTGTGAACTCCATCCTACTAGAGCTTCCTGTCAAATTTCTTTTACACTCTGTTTGGATCATTGTTACCCATTGTTTCATAATGTACTGTATTGTATTGTAATCTATTGTACTGTACTGTATGGTAGATACAATGTTTGGCTAGACTGTATTGTTTGTTGTTGTTTAATAACATTTTATTGTTTGGTTTGACTGTATCGTACTGTATTGTAATTTATGAATTTACCAAAATAGCCTTAATTATTCTAGGGTAGAAGATTTGACTAGAATTAAATAATATAGAGTAAAGGGTAAAAGAGTATTATGAAATATTATGCCAGGATATAATTGGAAAAAGAAATTAACAACGGGAACACACCAAATCAGTTGTTCCATAAAATGAGGGTTTTCATTGTTACGTAACAACAAAATTTAACAATACAATACAATAAATTTTAAGTAACAATCAAAACAAACATTGTAGGTATGGTAACGATACAATACAATACAATGGTAACAATGATCCAAACAGAGTGTTACAGTTCATACTACATCCAAATCATAGTGTTGTTCCATTTGTTGCTTAATTTACATGATTCTTTCAGTATAGCTATGGTATGGGGTTGTCACGACCCGATCCTACCCTGGACATGGCCGGCACTCAAGAACCATTGTTGGTCCCAAGCGAATTCTCATCCTGGCTGACTACAATGGGAAGACTAACTCAAGCATACATAAACATCAAATTGAAAGAAACGTTCAAAAACAGCTTACTAAATATCAAAACTTTGCTGAATATAATGAGTATGAATCATAAGTTTAAATAAAACATCTGAAAACTGAATGACTCTCCAAAATTGTCTATCTATGAAGCATTTACTATATATAGACGAGTGTTGGTACAAGACCTGCGACTACTCAAAAGGCTACTAATACTAACAACTCATAAAACTTTGTCCTCCGGAAGTAAGGAGACCTCACTCGAAAGCTGACGAGCGCATGAAGTGATCTCAACAGACTCTTGTTGAGGATCCTAAGAACCTGTATCTGCATCATTAAAAGATGCAGGTCGAGTGGCATCATTACATTGAATGTACGAGTATGTAATATAACTGAATAACAAATAACTGAAAGAAAGGACTGCAGTAGATATAGATATATACTCAACTGAATGTAAAGAAGTGAATTCATTGCGTCAGTTTCAGACGTATTTTCACTTTAAATCCAAGAGTCACTACTTTTCAGGGACCCGATACCCCTTGTGCTTAAATACAACGAGTTTTAGTGAATCCAAACATCTTAACCTCTTTCTAATCTCCTTTTGTGATTCACTACATTGTTCTAAATCGTCTTTTTCTTCTCATCAAAATGACTAACTCTTCTTCATCTTCAAAGCTTCCCATCTCCCAAGAAATTGAAAACCCAGTTCATTCAATTTCTCCATTCCTCTCCCAGAAGAGTCCCCTTCCACACCAGTCTGTGGTGCTGGTGAGATGGGTGAATCCATCACTCTTCATACTGAAGTGGTGGCTTCTCCTGCACCTCCATCTGGGGAAGTTTTACCTTGCTCGCCTACGTTGGTTTTGTCCGGTGAAAAGTCCTTAAACTTAGAGGCCCAATCAGTTGTGAAAAAAAGTGGTGATCTTCCCACTGAAGAAGTAGAAGTGGTTTCTAGGGCAGTGTCATCTATGATGTTTGAGCGATTGTTTGATAGAGATTTACCTGATGGAAGGGGCCTAAGTTAAATATTCTAGCAGCAGCGGAAGAATTAGTGGTCGTGCAAAGTTTGGCCTCGCTCAGAGGAGATGCTCAACCAACTTTGTTGGAACAGAAGGTGAGGTCACCGGAGCAGGTCCCACACAGTGTTCAACCTGTGTTTGACTAAACTCCTAAGTCATTTGACATGGCAAGTGAAGAAGAGGAGGAAGAAGAAGTTCTTTTGAAATGGAGCAGGAAAGGGGTTCGCAGTGCAAACTTCTCGACAACGAGTGTCTTAGATCTAGAGGGAGTCAACATTGTTCCTGACACTGACCTCAACAATGAGCCTGTTGAGTCTGCAAAAGAAAGGAAAAGAAATGGGAAAGGAAAATGGTTACGTCCTACACAAAGGGGGACAAGAAGAGGTATGGCACCAGGAGTGAGATGTAAAAGGTCATGGGAAGTGCCATAGCAGTAAATGTAATTCAAACGGAAAGGGCTAGGAAGAGAAGAAGGGAAGGTTATCTGCCTGAAGAACCCACCTCAACCCTTTTGCCTCTTGGGTCCAGTGATACAGAGTCTGATGAAACTGATGTATATGTGGCAAAAAGAAGAAAGGAAGCAGAGGTTGATAGGGTCAAATCAAAGGGGGTTCAGAAATCAACAAAGAAATCTCCTGTAAAGAAAGTGAGTAAAAGTGCTACTGAGCAGTCAAAACCAATCAAGGTACCAGGTCCTCGTATTCAAAAGCCAGTAGAAGAAAATGAGATGACCAGGGAAGCACGGAAGCAGAAATGGAGAACCAAAAGGTGCTAAATAGTAGAGTCTTCGATCTTGATATTCTTACAGAACCTGGAATGTCCACTCTTTTTGATTTAGTCTCCTTGCAAAGTTGGGATGATTTATTTGAACCCCCAGCACCATACTTGCATGAACCTGAGGTGCGCGAATTTTACTATAAGATGGAGCTTCTAGATGGAGGAATTAGGACTATTGTCAAAGATGTCAAAATCCATCTCGATGAGGAAACCTTGGGGATTATTATGGGTGTGCCTATGAAGGGGATCCGATCAATTGAAGGATGCAAACCTTCCAGTGAGTTCACTACACATGCTACAAAGAGGGGAGGAAAAGCGAGTAGGTCTGCCAAAGAAGTTTCTGAAGGGGGAATATCAGCTATTCTTTGAGTTCGTCAATAAGGTACTAGTACCAAGGACATAAAACAGAACTGTAGCATCTACTGCTGACCTATTTATCATGGAAACGCTAGATGAACTCGAGGAAATCAATCTCCCTGCTATAATGCTTGAACATATGCATAGGGCGATGACTTGGAAAACAGCCAAACATGGCATCCCTTATGGCTACTTGCTAAACTATGTGTTCAAACATTTCGAAGTGCCCTTGGGGAGAGGAGTACCTGGTACCACCAAGCAAATGTTTATTGTTGTTACCCTTGTAGAATTTGAATGTGTTGAAGGGAAGGCCAATGGTAGGTCTTAGGTAGCAGATCTCCTAGAGCAGCAGGCTTCTCTCAAACGAGAACTGACTGATCTAACAGTGGTTCTCAATGACAAAGAGGTTGAGATTGTGCAACTTAAGTCTCAGTTGCAGAAAACTGTCTCGAAGGGACCGGGTATGAGTGGTGTGGATGAGCAAGTGATGCAGAAGTTGAGAGCTAAGAACGAACAATTGCTGAAGAAAAATGCCTCACTCAGTGAGGAAGTCAAGGTTGTCAACAAGCAAGTCATTCAGGCTCATGAGGCTGCAAACGAGTGGATGTCCTTGCTAATGCGAACCCTTACCCCCTTCCCCCTCCGTCCTAAACGAGTCTAGTCTCTCTAGTTTCTTCATCCTTGTGTCAAAACTCTAGTGGCTATGTATATTGTTTTGGATGATTCCTGTGGTCATCTTTTGTCATCTAATGATGTTTTCTATTGTGCCCTTTTTAGTATGTTTTGATATTCTCTTTTCTGCTTACATGTCATGTTTTGTGTGGCCCATGGCCCTGAATTCTTAAATGTTTTGCATGCAACTCGCATATGTTTACTGGTGTTCTTTTTCAATGATGTCAAAAGGGGAAATTAAGGTGAACTGTTGTGAAATTAGAGAAGGGAACTGAACTAAGGGGGAAGAACAATGATAGGGGGAACAGTGACATGGGGAACAGTGACATGGGGAACAGTGACATGGGGAATTAATGTATTTTTGAATGAATGTTTAACACTCAAGTGAGGTTGCTTGTAGGTTGTTTGTCATCATCAAAAAGGGGAAAATTGATAAGTCTTAATGCTCCCAAATGTTTTGATGATCTACTTACAAGTGCTAGGACCTGATCGTCTGCAGAGTATGCTCGTCCAGGACCATATGCTATACAACTGGAAAGTTGTCCGCGTCAGAAGTTGGTGAGGTCGTCAAAGTACTACACCAACCAGAAGGGGCGAGGTTGTTTGTCCAATGGGTATTAACTCTTGATGTTTGATATATTCAAGACAACAAACAACAAATCAAACTCATTCATTCAAAGAGAGAAATTCAAGCTTCAAAACAGCAAGGGTCCTAATAGTTTACATTATTGCTTCCTGAACTAGTTGTTACCTTGATTGCTTGTATTTGTGCTTATATTGTAGGAATCGTTTCGCCAGTGATAAAAACGTTTCAACCTTGGGTGAATCATTGTAAGAACTTAGTTGATGGCAACTTAGTGTCTTACAGTCTATATTATCAGTTGGGTTAGTATAGTGAGCAATGCAGGTATTGCTTAGGCTCATTGAGTGATAGTGTATTACTCAAATAGAGATTAGGAGGTTAATCTCGTGTGTGTTGTAAACTGGGTTTTACTTTGGCTTGTGAAGTTTAGTAAAAGCAGTTTGAAAATCCTGTGAGACAGGTCGTGGTTTTACTCCCTTGAGCAAGGAGGTTTCCACGTAAAGTACGTGTGCCATCTTTACTTTCTGTACTTATTTTCTGTACATTATAACCGTGTTGAGGACCTGGTCCTATCGTACTTAGTGGACGCATACATTCCAACATAAAATAACCAGGCTCGCAGGGAGCTAATACTTTATACATAGATTTCATGTTAAAATAACGGGAAATAAATTTGCAAAGACAAGATTGTAAGAACTACTTACAAATTTTTCGTATGCCTCTAATGCCAGTTGAAGTTTATTGTGATTCCCATCTTCCAGTCAGACGAAAATAATTGAAATATGCACATCCTAAGGTATCTACCAACCAAATGAAGTTCAGTGAAGGACTTGAAAATTGGATTTATCAAAATGTTTATTATAGCTAAAACTGTGTGCAGATACTAGTTAAAGATCCAAGTATAACATACACTTTATAGTAAAGCAGGACACTTGGATGTTTTCATAAGTATAACATACTGTTAATAAAATTCCAAGTACTGCGCTTATGGTACTTCATGGTTCCATGTACCAAAGTATATAATTTCTGCACCTTAACCTGTCTAAATTGTAATTGTATGTTACTCCTTAACTATAACTTAACATTATGTGAGGGGTACAATCAATGACAAACACTTAGTAAATTGGTAAAGCTGAGAGTGCTAAATCACAGAATGTTTATGCCACAATATAGATGTTCTGAATTTCTCCATGAGTTACTATTAAACGTATCTAATTAAGGATAGAATTAGAACTTCAAAGACAGAGTGTAAAACACAAAACAAACCATGAGAACTAGATGGAAACAAAGCAAATTAACGAGAAATAAATAAAAGAATTACATTCACTTTTTGAAAACAGCAGTTCAAGGTCTGCAAATTGACCTAAAATTATGCTATTTTCTCCATCCTAGATCAAAAAAAAAAAGAAGATGAAGAATCCATTAAATGAAGGGAGCGTTTTGAAGTTTAGAGAATGGAAAACTTAAGTACTGAAGAAACAGTGAAATATAACCAGTTTAAGGACAATCTCGAAGCATTTTTTAGCTCTATGGAGATCCCTTTTCTTGGCAAGGCAACTGCCAAGGCACAACCAAGCAATCCTCAGACGCGGATTTATTTGAATCTGATAAATAAAATTAAGGCACAATGAGAAAGAAACCAAACGCAAATTCAACAATTAACAACACATTAAATATGTAATTCTTCTTTCACTCACAGATTTCAACATATGACGCTCTGATTCCTCCTTATAAGCATCAGCAATTGCATCATAAAACAATCCTTTTAGATACTCGAACATTGCACGTTCACGATATGATTCCCTCTTCTCTGCACGAATTCGTATCACTTAAACTCACTTGATAAATGAAATTGAATGCATTTTTTTCTTCTTCTGGATAATCCATACCTTGAGGAACTGATTCGAGGACTTCGATGCACAAACCAATGTGATGCTCGATGTCAGAGATTTTCTGTTGTTTACTTGACGGGAAATGCCATTCGGCAAAATTGTAGACCTGTACAGACAGTTTTTTCAACTTTGAAATCCAATCGTCGTAGTTGAATTCTTTTAGTTGAGCAGAAACTTCTTCGATGGCGGATTTTAGATCAGTGGAGACTTGTCCTTTCTCCCTAGAAACCTTTTCAGTTGGAGTGTTCATCTTCAATGGTGGATTGAATTCTTTTAGATGAGCAGAAACTTCTTCAATGGCGGATTTTAGATCAGTGGACACTTCTCCTTTCTCCCTAGAAACTTCTTCAATGGCGGATTTTAGATCAGTGGAGACTTGTCCTTTCTCCCTAGAAAATTCTTCAATAGTGGATTTTAGATCAGTGGATACTTCTTCTTTCTCCCTAGAAACCTCTTCAGTTGGAGTGCTCATCTTCAATGGTGGATTGGATTCTTTTAGATGAGTAGAAATTTCTTCAATGGCGGATTTTAGATATTTTTGATGAGTAGAAACTTCTTCAATGGCGGATTGTAGATCTTTTAGATGAGTAGAAACTTCTTCAGTGGTGGATTTTAGATGTTTTAGATGAGTAGAAACTGCTTCAATCGTGGATTTTAGATCTTCTAGACGAGTAGAAACTTCTTCAATGGCGGAGTTTAGATCAATGGAAACTTCTCCAGTTGGAGTGCTCATCTTCAATGGTGGATTTTGGAAAGCTGATGAAGCTCAACTGCAAATTCTGTTTGTTCAAGTGTAAAGTTATGGCCGATGAAGCTCAACTGCAAAGTTTGTTACTGTAAAGTTATGACGGTTATGGTTTACAACTTTTGGGTGGGAAATTATGTTTTAAGAGTATTTGATGGATCACGCTTTCTTCATCTTACTATTTTAAGAAATTACCCTGACACCCGCAATAGTTTTTGTATTCACCTTTTTCACCCGAGCCAATTTACTACTCATTATCTTCCTATTCATTGCAAGATTTCCTCCCCTATAAATAGTGATGGTCTTCTCTGTGTTGTATACAACAAGAGATGAACAAAAAAATATAGAGTGAAAAAGATGAGTAGTATTGTATTGTGTTTATATTGAGATTAGTGTAGTGAAAGAGAGAGTTGACACATAGAAAAATATTTCAAGTCTTCAATTATATTCATAATATAAAACAGAGTAATTATATGTTGAAGGAAAGTGTTCTTTTTGTGGACCTTTGAACTCTTCAACTAATCCGGAGTTGCTTGAGTTGTACGACATGTGTTGGGTTGTTGTATCCTGAACGGGACAAGTTAAGAGTGATACTGCTGATTTTGTGTAGATTATGCCATAGTCAATAGTAGGCTTAAATCTCCTTAAAATTGTTGGTATTATATACCACAAAAAAAAATTATAGTTGAAAAAATTATAAATGACAAAAAATGAATAAATAATAATTTAGGCTAAGAGCTAGATATCCGCGCCTCAACCAAAATATATTTTTATTTTCTTCATTTTATTTTCAATTGTAATTTGTAATCTTATTATTTTCACCAACAAAAAATTACGATATGTTATAGTTTGATGATGTCTACCCACCCACTTATTTACTAGTTCATGTTGGACACGTTGGGCGTGCATAGCACGGACTTCCCTTGCTAGTATTAGATATGTGAGTGATGAATGATCTGGTTAATATTTCCAATAGTTTTGCAATACTTGCTAATAATCATAGATTCAAGAAAACACGAAATTTTGCCGTGGAAATTTCTATGCTCAGGAGTAAAAATCACGTTCTAAAAAACTCCACCAAACTCAATTGATGTTTAGGTTACAATTCTATAACCCAAAGAGACTAATTCTAGTATGTACCTTTTAAGCTATAACAAAAATAACTTTTAGCGGTAATAAATATACACATTAATATAGAGTGTTAAAATTTTTTACTGGGATTAGTTTATTGTCATTGGATCCAATATCGCTATAGGTTTTAATGACATTTATAAAGAGTTCTAACTACCTCTAAAATACATATTTAGTAGTAATTAAACTGTTGTCGCTAATCAATTGCCGCTAAAGATCATTTTTGGTGTAGTTTCACCTTTATAATCAAACTGATTGCGAGATCACCTTTCAAGACTATACTCCTCTTAGTGTAGAAAGTAAACTCGAAAAACCTCAGTACTTTGATCACCTATTATTTGGGCCAAGTTCTAATATTTGGGAATTTTTTAAAAAAAATTACCTCAAATTTATAACTGGTGACAATTTTGAGTATGTCATTAATGTATTGTCTTGCCTATATTGTTATCACTTGTAAAGAAAAAAGAAAAAAAACAATCCTATTTTACAGTTTCTATTCATTTTTGCGCAAAAAATTATCGATGGTTACTTTAAGTCACCGTTTCATTTATATAAAAAAAACAATTTTACAAAATCATCAAAAACAGATAGAGGCCGTCGGTTTTTATTTTGTTGATTTTTTTAGTATGTCTTAAATGTGTTTTCAGTAGAAATTAAAAAATATTTATATGTTTTAATCCTTTTTGAATTGAAGTAATATAAACATTTACTAATAATAAAAAATATTATTATAAAAAAAATGTGTTCTAAAAAAATGAAATAATATATTTTTTTTGAAAAAATGACATTTTTGACCATTAAGTAACAATAATGATATTTTTTTATCCAACTTATTGACAAAAGAGACATTTTGAGTTTAATTATTAACCGAGAACTTTTTTTTAATTTTTAACTATTTTCCTTATATAAAACAAAACGCCGTGTTATTTAAGGAAGTATATCAAGGAAAATGTTTTTGAGAGTTGTAAATATTTTGTTTAGTTAAACTTAAATATTTAAGAGAGAAAAGTGGCGCCCAAGTTTAATTTAAAAGTTGTAAATACAAACTCCTACCTTACAGAGCCACGTCTCCTCTCATCACATCACGGTTCGTCGTCACCCCCCCCCCCCCCCATTTTTGTTACAAGGTAGAGAATTGAATCCTCACGTTCAACACCATTATTTCATTTTTCATAGTACAGTTAAATGAAATCTTGGTATTTTAGTATGTATGTCTATGCAATTAAAGTGTAATATATTTAGTCTCATTGCAAGTGTCTCTTTAAGTTCTAGCCATAACCTTGATGAGATTGCATCTGAGACCAAGGGTGTATTTGGTCTAAATGAAAATGTTTTCTAGGAAAATATTAGTGAATTTCTTACTTATTTTCTCGTGTTTGATGCATAGAAATAAGTGTATGTACAGAGGCCAATTCCGTAGATCTTATATTTATAATAGAAAATTAAATAAAAATATATATGTATACTAACTTGTGAACACCTAACAAAATTGACTGATGACTCAGTAGTAAGGAAGGGGCCGTGGAAATGCTTTTCAAGCTAGTGTTGTGCAGGATTCAAAAATTTAGAACTCTTGAACTCATAATCCTGACTCCACCTTTGTGTATGTATCCTTTTATTACTTTTATTAGTACGCAGGAAAATAAGTGGATTTCTCCTTGTATTACTAAATTGGTCTTATAATTTTTGTAGATGGTTCGTCGTCGCATCCATGATCCAGCTGAAGATGTCTGGTCAAGTCCTAATTGACCTCCGCGAATAGAAAAAATGTTTGTTGGTTCATTGGTAGATGAAATAAAATATCATCTGGATGTGAAGCCAAGTAATTTTCATGATCAAGCATGGCAAAATGTTGTTAAGGACTTAAATCAATGCAGTGGTTGGAATTTTAATAAGGCAAAGCTGAAGAAACACCTGTCTATATTGAGAAAACGTTATCGAATTGTGAAGCCACTTTACAACCGTGGTGGATTTGGTTGGAATAATCGGAGAAAGATGGTTGTCGTTGATGATAGCGTGTGGGCTGAGTACATAAAGGTTTGTCTTGACTTCCATTTTATTATTCAATGTTGTATTCCCTCCGTCTCAATTTAAGTGTGTCGGATAAAATAATATCTTGCGGGTACATCCTTAGATAGCACCATATAGAAAAGACATAATACATAAATATGACATTTAACTTGGTTTCAAATCACATTTATGTCCTTCAACTTTGGATGTGTACAAATAGACACTTAAACTTGTATAAAATTGAACAAATAGACACACATGTCCTACATGGCATCCTACATGTCATTTTTTGTCCTACGTGTATTGTGTCATGTAGGACTCGTGTGTTTACTTGTTCTACTTTATACAAGTTTAAGTGTCTACTGTGCATATCCAAAGTTGGAGGATATAAACATAAAATGAGGCCAAGTTAAAGGGCACATTTATGTATTATGCCTATAGAAAATATGGTTGCCCTATTTACAAGGAGTTGTGTCATATTTTTACTAGACCAAAAGCTACCGGGGAATTTGCTGTTTCTTCTACGGATCCTGGAAGCAACTCTAGTGATAGAAACAAACGTAAATTGACAGAGCCACCGAAATTTGGTTCCAATAAGAGGAGTAGTGTTGGTCCTGACAATCCAAAATGATCAAAGAGCAGTGACATCGATCAGAATCAGAATCAGAAAGATGATCCGTACTCGATAGCTAACTGTGTTGTGGCTCTAAATGATACGCCAGACGTTGATCGGAAGCTATATAATCCTGCTATGGACTTGTTTGAAAATAAAAACTGGCGGGAAACATTTGTGACAATGAAAATGGATAAAAGATTGAGTTGGTTGAAGGCCATGATTCCTAGAAAACATGAATTCAACAAGGACAGGGCAGGGCAGGGGAAAGTTAGACTTCTAAGACTTTTTGTGTTGTTTTGAATTTTTTTGTTTGGTTTTGTTATTAATTTAAACATTGGTTATCTGGAATGACATACAATTGGGCCCTAAAAGCTAGCTATTGCGATGGGAGATTGAAAATCGAACCTTTACCAACAAGTTGAAAATTCAGGTAGTCAATGAATTGTGCTGCTACTTTTTTTTCCTTACTATGGCTGGTTGCATGATAGTTGGTTTTTTAGTTTCTGCTAAAATAAATGGACCAATGTGTTGTGAATGGAATACTGAAGTCGTACGGACTCTACAAAATCTCAATGAATGTGTGTGATCCTTCAAAAGTAGTGCACTTTTTGAAGGAACTAACACGGGTGTGACAACTGTTGTAAATCTTACGGAAAATATCTTTATCGCGAACACTTGATATGGAGTTCACCGAGACTTATACTTCACCATGAACTTTGTAGGGAATTCTTCAAGCTTGAGGCATGTCAAAAGACACTGTCCTTAAAGATATTTCACCCGATTTAGGCAGAGGCGGATCCAGGATTTAAAGGGTGTGGGTGCCGTATCGCCTTTAAATAGACGTGTTCAGTAAATCGATCAAATATTTAACTTATTTTGACCTTATAAATAGCAACTTGAGATTGTTGCTCGGTTATTAAATAAATAATTAATGACAACTCGGAGCAAAGAAAAAACTTCCAACAATAATTTCCATGCCCTCCTCTCCTTACAGTCAAGCGGCTTTCAGCTCCTCTTCTATGACAGCTATTTCCTCGTCTGGGAAGCAATCCTTAAACTCATGTTCCTCCTTGATAGGGTGCAAGGCGTTTTGGAACGACGAACGAGGAATATGAAAAGAGAGTTTTGAAGGTCAGATCGGGTTGGCTGGTAAAGCTTGTGTTCCAGGTCAATAAAGACTACAAACTAGTACTGCTAACAAGAAGCTAACAAAGCGAGGCTGCTAAAGAAGAGCTTGTTCCGGTGAATTTTCACATTCTAAATACACACAATAATGATATAGTTATTTATATTTATTAATAGTTCACACTCTATGTAACAGACTTAAATAAAGTGGTTGGAATTATTGTGCATGCATAATTTCAGTAACAGAAATGAAGTCTTATGTTGATGTATTGACTCACAACAATAAAAATCTTAAAAGACCAATGCAATCATATGAGATTTTAGTATAATTTTCATGTCGTTTTTTAATGCAACAAGCATTTTATTTTATATATTTAAATTCTCGATAAGATTTAAATTATCATATTTTAAACTATTACTTTTTTTCATATGCATTCAAATGATTTAGATAATAGAATAAAGGGTAAGAGAAATTTGACATTGAGTTTCAAAGCTTTTGACAAAAAGAAAAGAAAATTTTGAAGGAGAATATCTAAAACAAATCTTAATCATTATATGACCATAAATTATTTCATTAAAAGCAAAAGGAGAATTATAAATTAAACTAATTTCTAATAATAGAAAAGTAATATTCTTTTGAAATAATCTAAAAAAGAAAGTGTATTACATAAATATAAATTTAAAGAGTAATATTTTATGTCTAAAATAAAAAAGACAAAAAAAAAGTCAAACGAATACAAATTTAGAAGTTTTATGTTAGTTTAAGAAATTATATAGTAAATTATATAACATCGTAGATGTCCATAGCCTAATGGTAATAGTAATTTTAATCCCAACAACATTGCAAGTTCTAATGGTGGTGGGGAACTTCTTCTTCTTTTTTTTGCAAAAGAAAAAAATGCAGCATATCTATACGGAATCGATCCCGCGTGTCTGGGGAGTAAAACTCAACCTTCCACCCCTGGCACCATGCGGATCATTTGTTCTCTGGGTGGCAAGTTAATATTTATCATATATATTATACATATATATATATATAAACAAAATTTCAATTGAAATTACTGGGTGCCGTGGCACCTCCACGATTATAAATAGATCCGTCCCTGGATATAGGTGTATCCTTCATGATTCAACAAGTTCTTCTAGTATAAAATTAGGAGCCAGAAACTAACAACGATTCTTTTATGATTAAACCCAACACAATAGAATATTAGGAAAAAGAAGAATCACTCTAGATTTTCTCCTCACTTTCTCCACAAGAACTCATGAGAAATATATAGCCAAGAATAAGAAATTGGCTAACGTCTCAATAACAACAGTTACAAATATGAGAATGAATGTCATCAATACATTGAAGACAACTCATTTTGGACAATTGAAGGCTATTAATTTTGGTCAAAAGGAAACATTGCAACAACCATATTTTTGACTAACTTTAGTTAAAATATCAATATAATTGCCAATAATAGAGTGTTATTTATAGAGAGGAAATATTTATAAAATACTATTATCTTCCAAATATAATAAGATATAAAATAATTCTTTTTGAGATATATAATAATATTTTTCCAAAATTCCCTACATATCTCAAAAGGATTATTAAGGAATAGAATGAAATAAGAAGTTTTGCTGGGTTTTCACATACGAGTCTAATGCATCGAATCTGGTGTCTCGTAGACTATGAACCAGACCTAGGTAGAACAAGATTAAACTTATAGAATAATTGGTGAAGTTTAGAACTTCTATGAACCAATAATTCTTTTGTAAGTCCAACGTCTTATTCTATCACATTATACTCGCACAAACTTTGTCGTTATCGCGGTTTTGCGCTAAGAGGCCATGCGTGTGTCCTGGTATTCATGTGTGCTCTAGAAATCTGTCACGTTTCATAGAAGAGACACCACTTCACACTCATATAGGTCCAATCATCAAGTGTATTCTGCAGAGCAATACACCACCTATAAAGGATATGACTTGGATTAAGAGCTTAACTCAGCCTCACTTTGTCTTGCAGACAGTTGCACTATAATCACACATCATAGGAGGGACATAACTTTATAGTGCTTACTTGATCAACTTATAATGACTTGTTATTACCCATATGAACATAATTCATGGGGTCTCCAATCACATAGGTTGGGTTACCATCATTGTTGATCTTCTCAAATGACAAAAGTCTTACTCCCCTCGATGTTTTATTAGTCAGTGAATTGATCAGATTCACCTTCGACTATACATTATTTATTTACGTAAATAATTTATCTCACTATAGTAAGTTTATCACATTGTATCTCAAACACATGTATCTAATTTAGCCATATAAAAAAATGGTTTTATTCCAATTGGAATACTTACAAAGAGTTGTCTTAACCACTTAGTCTCATCACCAACTCCACAACAATTAAACCTTATTAATTGCTTTTATAATATGGCATTCACAAACAAAAACAAAATCTAAACTTCTTTTACCTTTTTCATCATATAGTGTACCCTTCTTGTACAACAAAATATTCAATTTATCTAGTATTGTACTGTCACGCCCCGAGCCTACACCCTAGACGTGGCCGGCACTGGAAGACCATTGCTGGCCCCCAAGCGAACCCTTTGCATGTCTTTCTTAACTCAGCGGAAACTTAACTCAACAGCATAACTCAATGCAATGCAAGGTTTTAAAACAACCCAACTGATAATATATGGCCAAAAAGGCAACTCAAGTCTCAAAATAGAATATTTACATATATACATGCATGAGAGACTCAAAACTAACTGATTGACTGTCTATGAAGCCTCTAGAAATACTGAGATGGATGTTGGGACATATCCCGCAACATTCTAATAAGATAAAACTAAAAGAACAAAATAACTGAGTCCTCTGGAAAGCAAGGAGGCTCACCACTGACTCTGGAGTGCTCAACTAGATCAACGGCGTGCTGGATGCTGATCCTGGGTACCTGCGTCTGCATCATAATAAGATGCAGGCCAACTGGCATCAGTACATGGAATGTACGAGTATGCGAGCTGGAAAGCTAAACCACAACTTAAGCTTGAAAGGAATACAAGAGAACACTTACCTTAGCTCTGTTCAACTCATGAAAGACTGAACTCAATATATAAAGCAATAAGACACATGCAATATATAAAGCTTGTAAACTATTTTAAATCATGACGTCAATATAATATTTATAATATCATAAAATACCATGTTTCCTCTCAAAGTCTACTTGTGCAATGTATGAATGAAGTCTCATACCCCCATCCATACCAAGCAGAACCCCTCGAGCAACCATGCAATTTTCTACTGTAGAAGTTTCTCTAACCGATAACCACCACTATGAAACTGAGTGGTGATACAACGTTTTACCTCACGTTGCCCAAGGACCATCCTATACCTTGCCGTGATATAGGAAGCTAACTATGCTAAGTGGATCCACTAGCTTAACTGTAATGACCCTCTTGGTCATTTATGTGTCTTGCCTTCTGTGTGTCATTTAGAGCGACCCCAAGTCATTTATAACTTGTTGGGACTGACAGTTCGGTCACCTGGTCGTTCGTTTGGTTATAATATGAGTTTTAGTGTTTTGGAGCTTATGAACCTTGAACGATCATTTTCGATCAAAAGTTCAAGAAGATGACATTGGAATCTAATTCTGACGATTCCATCAGCTCCGAAAGGGTCATTTTAGGCTAGAAGCATGGTCGGCATGACTCCCGAAGTTTTCAGTGTGAGTTGGTGCGATTAGACGTTTTAGCCTTTGAAATTTGGCTTAAGGTTGACTTTGGACAACATTCTTGGAAAACGCACTCAGATGAAAATTACGTCAGTGTGGTTAGCTCCAGAATGTCAAGTTTGGTCTAGATTGACCTTTTTTTTGTGTCTAGAGGGTTTCGATATTTTCGGAGCTCTTTCGTAGTTTTTGATTTAAAATGGCTTTTGGAAGTGGGACCCACTTTTTATCGAGATGACCTCTGATGGAAATTTTGACTGCGCCGTTGAGTCCGGAATAT
>JAJONZ010001778.1:0-48351 GCA_029582445.1 Solanum paucissectum | reverse complement strand
GATGCATTAATAACTGAGGCATGTAAAACTGAATAACTGAAATATCTGACCTAGCATGTGTAATTCAAGAACTAAAGAAATACATAGCTAGGGTTCTGGAATTCATGCAATAAATTGAATATTAACATACTAATCTGATTTGGATAATTCTAATAGCTAAGAACCCAACAATTCTAACTTTCAAGAAACCCTAAGTCTAGTCATAATAAGGGAATCAAGAAACTGACTGAAAACTAGGGACCTAATGTGTGAAAGGAACCCACTAGTGAAATCCCACATACCTGGTGACGAATTCCACACAGAAATCTTTCGATTTTTGGGCTGGAACTGATTGAACCTTGCTGCGTTCTTGAACTAGGGTTTTTGACTTCTTTCTCCTCTTAGCGTTCTAGTTTTTCTAAGTTTGAATAATGATTTGACTTAGGTAAGTTCTAGTTATGTTTCTAGTCTGAAACTCACTAAACCCTCATAATTTAGGGTCTAAACGACGTAGTTTAGGGGTCCAACGCATAGGGAAAACACCAAAATAACCCTTACTTAAAAGCTATCTGGACCAACTGACGGACCTGGTCCACAGACCGTGGTCCACCCTACGGTCCGTTCTGGTCAGCCATCGTTTGGCTCAGAGGATGGGTTCTGCGGACCACGTTTTACGGACCTGGTTCACGGATGATGGTCCTACCTACAGTCAAGGTTTTTTGATGTTTTTCTGTGGACCACGTTCGACGGACCCGGTCCACGAACCATGGTCCAACCTACAATTCGTAGGTGGCTTCCGTAGGTGACACCTACAGTTCTGGAAATCTGCATTCTGGTCTATCTAGGATACAGGGTGTTACATATACGGGTACACTGAACCTTAGTCCTACTCGGTCTAAGCCTGCTCCCAACTTTAATATGTATAAAGAACATATCTGAAATACTAGATAGCTCAATGTTCTGACACGCAAAATCTGAGAATGCAACATTTATAACTGACAATGTGACACTCATAACTGGAGCATGTATATCTTTTTAAACTGACCTAACAGGTGTAATTCATGAACTAAACGAATCTACACACTAGGGTTCTGAAGGTCATGCAAGAAACTAAGCAACAATGGTACAAAAACATGATAATATGATTTAGAACAGTACAACATCTAAACTGCAACAATTATATAAATTTTTAGAAACCCTAGGTCTAGCAAGATATAGGGAATCAAGAATCTGACTAAATTTTTGGGACCTAGTGGATGAAAGGAACCCACTAGTGAAATTCCACATACCTGGTGACGAAATTCCTGGAGAAATCTTTCAATTTTGGGGCTGGAATTGATGAAAACTTGTTGCGTTCTTGGAGAAAGCTATCGCCTATTTCTTCCCTTTTTGCTCTAAGTTTTTGATGAATTGAGGAGAATGATCGACTAGGGTAGGTTCTGATTAAGTTAATAGGCTTAAACTGACCTAAACTACGTAGTTTAGGGGTTAAACGACATAGTTTAGGTTTGCAATACATAAGGTAAAAGACCAAACGACCCTAACTTAAAATCTATCGAAGCCGACCACGTCCCCAGTGACGAACCGTCAGTAGGACCACAGGCCATCGACTGGGTCCTGTTCTGTAGGCAGTGACTACTGGTTCTGGGGGTTCTGTCCAAGAGCCCTACCACAACCCGTGTGAAGGATTACGGACCGTGATGGCCATCGTGGTTCTCACTTGGGCTGGTGGTCTGCTGGATCATATTTCACGGACCCTCCTACGGGCCGTCATCAAGACCACGGCCCGTGGAGGGCTGCATCGTCTGATGCTTGAGCTTGGGAGTTTCAGTCTCACTTCCACGAGCGTTCCCACGGCTCGTGTGGTGGAGCACTGGTTCACCAATTTTTATGCTGTTCTGTCTGAGCTAAGTTCTGAGGTGTTACAAACACCTTCCTGATAAATGAGACCTTTCTAAATTCCCTCAATGAAACAAGGTATTAATAAATGGCATAATCAAAAGGAGTTGAAGAATTATTTTAAGAATAATCATATTAATCTTGGACTATTGGTGAAAATAAGAGTTAAACAACAAGACTCAGTGAATGAAGCTAATCATATTATTTCTAACTGGCACACCCTACATAAATATAAGGATGTAGTTAATGGTAGGATTTGGATAGTTTGGGATCCAATTTGTTACACGATTACTCACGTATGCTCTACTTCACAAATTATACTTTGTCGTATTACTACCACTACTAGTGATCTTTAGTGTCTCTTTTAATATCGTGTATAGATTCAACACTATAAAAAAGAGAAAATCCTTTTGGGATAAGTTAATAGAAATTAGCCAAGGTGTCTCACAACTATGGATAAAAACAGGTAATTCTAATGGTATACTTCACAAGAATGATAAAATATATGGGGCTCCTGTCACATCTGTAGAGATCAGAGATTTCACTCAGTGCATCCAAGATATACAGATGCATGAAGTACCTTGGAGGCGAGAATAATATACATGGAGCAATAAACAGCTGGGAACAAATATAATCTGTAGTAGAATTTATAGAGTATTTAGGAACTGAGATTTGATGATCCAATGGGGACATGTAATTACTACGTATGATCTTTCTAATACCTCTGATCATTCTCCCATCCTACTCAATGTTGAAAGGGTTATATGGAGGGCCAAAACTTCCTTTATATAGTTAAATATTTGGGGTGATCATTAAACATTTGATAATATTATACCACCAGTTTAGAATAAACAGAGTCCAAAAGGGATGATGGCAAAAGTGTGGGAAAAACTCAAAGCTCTAAATCCTGTTCTTAAGAGACTGAATAAGGATGATTCTTGAATATTACAGAAAGGATCACCAAAGCTAGAATGGATATTGCCCAGTTCCAAGACCAGAATGTGTATTGCCCAGGTCCAAATACAGATAGTTTCACAATGCTCAGATGATCTACTACATAAAGAAAAATAAAATTTGCAGGACATTGAAAGATGGAGTAATATTGAAGAAAGTGCCCTAAGACAGAACTCAATATCCCACTGGATAAAGCTAAGAGATGCCGACGATAAATACTTTTATGCAGCGATGAAGTAGAGGAATACCAAGAAACAAATACATGACCTTAAATCTATCACAATGGTTAACCTAACTCATCCGGACAACATAAAAAAGTAGGTTATGGACTTCTATAAAGGACTTATGGGAATAGCCAAACAAATTCTTCTTGGTGTCAACATACATGCAATGCAAAATGGTCTCGCTGTTTCTCATGCTCAAGGAGTGGAGTTATGAAAAAAATGTCATTTATAGGAAGTATATGAAGCTATGAAAGCAATAGGAGATGGTAAAACTCCTTGAGTAGATTGATACAATGCACATTTATTTAAAAAATCATGGAGAACAATTAAAGAGGATATTTGTGATGCAGTAATGGATTTTTTTCAAACAAGGAAAATATATAGACGTATTAATTGTAGTATCATAAGCATGATTTTTAAGAATGCAGCACAAAATAATATCAAATATTATCGGCCAATTGCTTGCTGCTCTACTGTTTACAAGATAATTGCCCAGATTATTGCTACAAGATTTGAGCAAGTTATGCCTACGATTTTATGTGAAGAACAATCTGGATTTGATCCTGGTAGGAAAATAGCCGACAACATAATTCTGGCTAATGAACTAGTGAGAGCCTATGCTAGAAAACATATCTCACCCAGGTGCACGATCAAAATTGATCTATATAAAGCATATGATTCTGTAGAGTGGAGCTATGTGAAAAAGATGTTGCAAGGACTTTGCTTTCCTACTAGATTCATTCAGTGTATTTTAGAGTGTGTGAAAACTGTTCACTATTCAATCATAGTAAATGGTCAGCTACTGAACCTTTTGATGATGCTAAGAAAGTTAGATAAGGAGACCCTATCTCTCCCTATTTGTTTGCTATTGCTACAGAGTATTTGACCAGACGTCTAGGTAATTTCAAAGCAAATAGACGGTACAAGTATTATCCCAAGTGTTCCAAACTTTGTATTACTCACCTATGTTTTGCAGATGATCTTTTATTGTTTGCAAGAGGTGATCAACTTTCTATTGCTGCCTTATACCATGAAAACATTGGTAAGAGCTCTTTATACTTTTATGGCATCAATGAGCAAATATAAGAGAGCTTATTACTACAGTTTAGTTTTACCCTTGGGGAATTACCATTCAAATATCAAGGTATACCACTATCCACCAAGAAGATGTTTGTCGGCCAATGGGCTCCTCTTATTGATAGAATTATAGCAAGAATCTCTTCTTGGACTACAAAAATACATTCTTATGCAGGTAGAACACAACTAGTTTGGCTCAATTGTTTGTGATTCCCTCTAAGATCATAACACTTATTGAGGCCTACTGTAGAAGTTACATCTGGTCAGGAACCAACAATATTTCAAAAAGGGCCATAATAGCATGGGACAAAATGTGCCTTCCCAAATCAGCAGGTGGACTTAATCTTATTAACCTACAATTATGGAACGAGGAAGGAATAACATAGACATGTGGGGATCTAGCTCATAAAGCTAATAAGCTTAGGATAAAATGGATTCACAATTTCTACATCAAGAACCATCATATCATATCAGTTCCACTACTACAACAGGCATCTTGGATGGTTAAGAATATTATAGTAGCCAGGAGTTTACTTGAAAAAACTCAATTACTTTGACCTACAAATGTTACCATCAAGATGATCTACTTACAACTTATTGGGGAGAGAGATAGAGTTCCTTGGACAGGTATGGTGTTTGGAAATGCAGCTACACGTAAAGCTAGATTCATGCTTTTGTTGTATTGCAAAATAGACTCGTAACTACTGATAGATTACCATCATATGCATAGACGCTGACCAGAAGTGTAAACTTTGTCAAGGAGATTTAGAGTCGAGAGATCACCTTTTTGTATTCTTTCACTTCACTAAAAGCATGTTCCATAGATTACTAAACTGGATGAACATATCAACATATCAAGCAACAACATGGGAGCAACATTCCTAGTGGATTATTCTAAACATAAAAGGCAAGACACATAATGCTCAACTCCTCAGATTAGTGTACACTGAATTTTTTCATGCAGCGTAGATTGACAGATATCAGAGAACATTTGAAGACAAACATAAGCAGTGGATAGTAGTATCAAAGGAGATAGCTCAGTTGATATGAGAAACACATCAGGTTACTATTTTAGTTTTTGTTCTCAAATGTTCTCTAGGTGTTCAATGAAGAAAGATATTGTGGCTCAATCTAGATCTGAAGTAGAGTACATTCCAATTGCATCAGCAGAGAATCAAGCCCTTTTTTATTCGGGAGCTGTTGGCAGATTTGTACTTTGAGCAAAAGAAGAGCACTAAAATCTTTGTTGATAATCAACTTGTAATTTCAATTGCAAATAATCCCTTTTCACATGGGAAGAAATAAAACTTCAATATCAATATTTATCTCTTGAGAGAGGTGAAAAAGAATGGAGATAGAGACTAAGGGCACCACAAAACTGATTTTCATACTATTGAAATTTTAACTAAAGCCCTACCTAGAGCATGATTTGAGTTTCATAGAAGAAGACTTGGGGTTGCTGCTCTTGAGTCAAGGACGAGTGTTGAAAGTGGTGCCTCAAATTATAGAGTTTAGTTCGACCTTATGTTGTATCATTATACAACTTTAAAATGGGATTAAGTTAAGATAAATAAGGTTGTAGTGTAGGGTAGAATCTGATTAGTGAGTTGCTATTATATGATATAAGGTTAACTTATTTTACTCCATTTCTTTAGCTTTTTAAGTTATGAATCTATGTAATTATATTACCGTGGTTATTTCAATAAACCAACACAACTCAGCCTTGCTATCTTTTCTTTTCTTTCTTTGTTAATATTTGTTATTCTCCTACACTCATCCATCGTGAATTTAACTATAGGTTCCCCTTGATTATTTATATTCAATATGTTTTAGTATTGTTTTAGTCAAGATTTGGATTTGTTGTATTGGTTCAGCAGTGCTATATAAGAATCTTGAGGATTAGAGTTAAGGTTCAGCTTTCCCACAACAAAGGGTTAAGGAGATGACCAAGAAGTCTTGGAAGGTTTTACTTCGCCATTCATGTCGCCCTTGTGATAGAGAAGCGAGCAACTACTTAGTTTTCTTGATTCGATTCGTGTTATGACTATTTATTGACTTGAAGTGAGTCCTAAGTGTATAAGGTGGAATTTTACTCTCTTTGTGAACTTGAAAAATGATTGACAAAGAAGTTTAAAATTGATGTGAAATGAATAAAAGAGAGAAATATGATGGAAGGAGGATTGAAAATGACTATTGTGAATGAGTGCTATTGAACACATTGACTTTACACATGCATCATTTAGATTTCATTCATAATAAGTGCACTTAACATTTCTCTATATTTTTTTTTTGTTTATAAACATTTAATGATAGTGGTTAGTAGAATATATACTTTTTTTGGATTAATGTTTATATTGACATTTTTATCCATAAAGGTTATGACTTATAAAGGCATTTTAGTAATCGAACTTTTAACGTTTTTGGTCACAATTTTAGTAGAACACTAGTTCTGGATACGTGCATTGCACGTGAGTCCCATAATGTCACGCTCTGAGGCTACCCTCTTGGCGTAAACACGGGACCTAGGATCACCAGTGACCCCAAGATAACCCTGAGTTGGCATATCATAGCATACTAAGATAAAATGAAATGAGAAATACTATGCGGAAACTAAAAATCACATTTAACTGAAATGATGGGTAAATATCCAATACTGTCTAAATATGTAAACTATTTGTTTAATAACAATTGAAAGATCAAACTCAAATCTAAAACTGAATCTAACTATGTCTGAATAAAAGTGTCTAACTGACTAGGGATGCTCGGACATGCCCCTAGCTAACTTTAGCAAAACCAAAACTGGAAGACTGAAAGTAAAAGAAAACATGCCTATCATCCTTGAAGAATGAGGACTCATCAGTGATACTGATGAACTGGAGATCGGGAACCAATCTATGTGTGATCTAAATGCTGAGGACCTGATCCTACATCACAATAAGATGTAGCGCAGAGTATGCGTCAGTACTTGAAAGGTACTGAGCATGCATGATAGAATAAAGCTGAACAATATACATAACTAAAAAAAGCATACTGAGCAATGATATCAGATGAACATGATAAATATACTAAAAAATACTGGATATGAACTAAACTGAATGCAATGACCAAGTACATAACATGCTGAAGCTGAATACTTAAATGTAACTGGTAACCTGATCAAGAATCTCACTGTGGGAGCTACTATTAACTTACATAAAACCACGTCAGCTAAATATGGAGTCCGATGTATACGCCCCATCGAGAGGACCTAATATACCTTTCCAGGGGTATAAAGGCATGACTGGCGTGATAACTAAATATGATACCCACATAGGGGACTTATCCTACGGGGGAACGTAGTTCTGGTACTATGAGGGTGACTGACTCTAGTCCAGCTTGGTATTAAGACTACTCCCAATAGAATGTATGAAATACGACATAACTGACATAAGCTGGATAGCTTGATAGTCTGACATTCTAACTGAAAATGCAACATTAAGTACTGATAATGAAACATTTGAAAACTGATACATGTATATCGGTATAAACTGACCTAGCAAGTGTAATTCATGAACTAAACGAATCTACACAACTAGGGTTCTTAATTTCATGCAAGAATTAAGCAACATAGTTACGAAAATGTAATAATCTGATTAGGATTAATCTAACAACTAAATCACAACAATAATCTGAAGTTCTAGAAACCCTAGGTCTAAACATAATGAAGGGAATCAAGAATGTGACTGAATTCTAGGTACCTAGTGGCTGAAAGGAACCCACTAGTGAAATACCACATACCTAGTGACGAATTCCATGGAGAAATCTTTCGATTTTGGGGATTGAAATGAGGGAAACCTGCTGCATTCTTGGAGAGGGTTTGGTCGATGCTTTATCTCTTCTTTTGCTTGGTTTGATCGATATCTTTGAGAATGAATTGGTTAGGGTAAAGTCTGATTAAGTTACTAAGCTAAAACTGACCAAAACGATGTAGTTTAGGTGTCCAATGCATAGGGAAAATACCAAAATGAACTTAACATAAAATATGATGAGGTCACCGACTGGCCCTGACCAACGGACCATGGATTGACCGACGGTCCGTCCTGGCCGGGCGTCGTTTGGCTTCAGAGAGGGTTGCTGAGGGCCACGATCCACGGACCTGGACCATGGCCCGTGGTCTGGCCTACGGTCCGTGTGTCCAGCCGTGGGTCGTGCCTTCTTTGAGATTTTCTGGGTAGGCTGTAGGTGGCCAACCACAGATTCACTTACGGTCCGTGGTCAAGCTACGGTCCGTGGGTGGTCCCTGTTGGTAGAACCTAAAACTTTTGATTTTCTGCAATTTGGTCTTTCTAGCTTACGGGGTTTTACATTATCTCCCCCTTGGGAACATTCGTCCTCGAATGAAGTCTAAACTAGTTGAATATGGAGGGAAGGAGCTGCAATCCCTACCACTAAGTACTGGAAACTGTAATCTGGCTGAACTAAGTTCCAAGAACATGCAAATACACTGAAAGTGCAAGTATAATTTAAGGAACATGATACTAAGACTGATTTTACGCATGAGTAAGACTGGAGAGGAACTATTACCTCAAGCTAGAATGGAATCAGAAGGAAAGAGATGAGGATACTTGGCCTTCATGGCTGTTTCTGCTTCCCAAGTAGCTCCCTCTACGGACTGACTCCTCCACAATACCTTAACTGAAGCGACTTCTTTATTTCTCAACCTTCGAACCTGACGATCAAGAATCTTAACTGGCACATTCTCAAAAGTGAGACTATCCTTCACAGCCATACTTTCCAATGGTACTATAGATGCTGGTTCACCCACACACTTCTTCAACAACGAAATGTTAAAGACCAGATGCACCACTGCTAGTTCTGCTGACAACTCTTACTCATAAGACATTTTACCAACTCTTTTCAAGATTCTGTAACGGCCTACATATCTAGGACTGATCTTCCCTTTCTTTCCAAATCTCATCACTCCTTTCATAGGTTACACTTTCAGGAAAACCCAATCATCAATTTGGAACTCCAAGTCCCTTCTCCTTACATCTGCGTAGGACTTTTGGCGACTCTGGGCTGTCTTAATTCTATCTCTGATGAGCTGAACTTTTTCCATAGCATCATGAACCGAATCTGGTCCTATCAGGGCTGCTTCACCTACTTCAAACAACCCAACTGGAGATCTTCATCTATGCCAATACAATGCCTCATAAGGGGCCATCTGAATGCTGGAATGATAGCTATTATTGTAGGCGAACTCTATAAGAGGAAGATGATCATCCCAACTACCTTTGAAGTCGATCACGAAAGCTCTCAACATGTCCTCTAAGGTCTGAATGGTACGCTCTGCCTGACCATCTGTCTGTAAAAGAAATGCTGAGCTGAGATTAACTTGAGTACCAAGATTTTTCTGAAATGACTTCCAGATATGAGAGGTAAACTGAGGACCTCTATCTGAGATGATAGAAAAAGGAACCCCATGCAACCTGAATATCTCATTAATGTAAAGCTTGGTGTAGTCCTCCACCGAATTATAGTTTTAACAGCCAAAAAGTGAGCGGACTTAGTAACTCTGTCTACTATCACCCAAATGGAGTCATGTTGTCTGCGAGTACGAGGTAAACCAGTAATGAAGTCCATGTTTATCACTTCCCACTTCCATGTAGGAATGTTGATCTCTTGTGGCATACCTCCTGGTTTCCGATGTTCTACCTTCACCTGCTGATAATTACGGAACTTAGCCACAAAATATCCTATATTTTTTCATGCCATTCCACCAAAAGACTTCCCGTAGATCACGGTAAATCTTAGTGGTACCTTGTTGAATAGGATACCTGGAGTTATGGGCTTCTGTAAGGATTTGTTTTCGCAACTCACCCACCTTAGCAACACATAAATGACCCTGGTAGCGAAGCACACCATCTCCCCCTTAGGAGAAAATCTCAACCTTCTGCTGATGAACTGCAACCTTCAATTTAAGCAATATAGGATCACTCTCTTGTTTCTCTCTAACCTCTGCTAACAATGAAGATTCTGACCCATTCTTGACTGTTACACCACCATCAGATATGCTCATAAGGCAGACTCCTAAGCGAGCAAGCCGGTTAACATATTTTGCTCTTTCCTTTCTTCCTTAACATGTGCTACACTACCCATGGATAGTCTTCTAAGAGCATCAGCTACTACATTGGCCTTACCAGGATGGTAAAGCACATTCATATCATAATCCTTGATGATTTCAAGCCATCTCCTCTAGCGAAGATTCAACTCTTTCTAGGTGAACACATACTGAAGGTTCTTATGATCTGTGAACACATATACGTAAACACTATACAAGTAATGTCTCCAAATCTTTAGGGAAAATACTACGGCTGCAAGCTCGAGGTCATGAGTCAGATAGTTCCTCTCATGCAGCTTAAGCTGTCAAAAAGCATAAGCTATAACCTTACCTCACTGCATCAACACACAACCTAGGCCGACTCAGGATGCGTCACAATAGATCACATAACCGTCTCAACCCTCTGGTAGAGTCAAAACATGAGCTGTAGACAACTTAGTTTCAGTTCTAAGAAGCTCTTCTCACACTCATCTGACCACTGAAACTTAACCTTCTTCTCAGTCAACTTAGTCAATGTAGAAGCTATGGATGAAAATCCTTCCACGAACCTCCTGTAATAACCAGTCAAACCCAAGAAGCTTCTGATATATGTAGGAGAGGTAGGTCAGGGCCATTGCTTTACTGTCTCTATTTTCTGAGAATCCACTCAGATCCCTTCGCTGGATACTATATGACCAAGGAAAGACATTGATTGTAACCAAAACTCACATTTACTAAACTTAGCAAATAACTGGCGATCTTTGAGATTTTGCCGGACAACCCTCAAATGAATCACATGTTCTTCTTCATTCCTAGAGTAAATGAGGATATCATCAATAAAGACGATAACGAACAAGTCCAAATACTGCTTAACCACCCTGTTTATCAAATCCATGAAAGTTGCAGGAGCATTTGTTAGTCCAAATGACATAACTACAAGTTCATAATTACCATACCGAGTTCTGAAGGGTGTTTTCAGAATGTCACTATCTGTGACTCTAAGCTGATGATAACCGGATCTGAGGTCTATCTTTGAAAAATGACTAGAACCCTGGAGTTGGTCGAATAAGTAATCAATCCTGGGGATAGGGTACTTATTCTAGATTGGGACTTTGTTCAACTATCTATAGTCAATGCACATCCTGAGAGAACCATCTTTCATTTTCACGAACAACACTAGTGCACCCCATGGGGAAATACTAGGTCTGATGAAGCCCTTATCTAAAAGGTCTTTCAACTGCTCTTTCAATTCCTTAAGCTCAGTTGGAGCCATTATGTAAGGAGGAATAGAAATAGGCTGGGTATCTTGAAGGAGATCAATTCCGAAGTCGATTTCCCTTCCGGGAGGAACTCTGGGAAGATCTTCTAGAAACACTTTTGGTAACTCATTTACTTTTGGAACTGACTCAAGAGTTGGGGTTTTGGAGCTTGAATCATTAACCCGAACTAGGTGATAAATATACCCTTTTGAGATCATCTTTTTCGCCTTAAGGTAGGAAATTAATCGACCCATAGGCACTGAGGTACTACCCTTCCATTCTAAGACTGGTTCACTTGGAAACTGAAAAATGAACGATCCTAGTTCTACAATCAACTGAGGCATAACAGGATTATAACTAATCCATGCCTAGAATGATATCAAAGTCTATTATTCTAACTCTACAAGATATGCTGAGGTGACTTTCTGAGAGAGACTGTGATAGGGTAATTTCTTTATACCTATTTAGCTATAACTGGGTCACCAACTGGAGTAGAGACTGAGAAGGGTTCTGAGAAAATTTCTGGACTGACACCGAAGTTTACAACTATATATGGAGTTACAAAGGAAATAGTAGCCCCTGGATCTAACAAAACATAAACATCTAACAGAAAGACTAGTAACGTACCAGTGACCACATAAGGAGAATCTTCCTGGTCCTAGCAAGCCTGGAGAACATACAACCTGTTTTGGTGCTGACCACCACCTGTACCAGATGAAGTACCCTACTGAGTTAGGTGACCTACTGGTGCTGCTGAATCTGTAGACTGAGCCCTGCTATGGTTACCTCCTTGTCCTTGTTTAGAAGAAGGGCAATCCCTCAACCTGTTACTAGTCTGACCACACCATAAACATCCATCCTTTTCTGCAAGACACTCGCCCGGATGGTTCTTCCCAAACTTTGGACAAGTTGGGTAGGTTCTAGTACCTAAAACATTTCCCAGAGACTTAGAGCCTGATGCCCGACCTTTGTGATCCTTTTGAAACCTGGAGGATGGAGAATTATCTCATGAATGTGCTGGAACTGAAGACCTTTGCTGAAACTGCGAGGCATTTCCACCACCCGATTTCTTCTTAGAGTACTCATAGTTGCCTGTCCTAGCCTTCTTGTTGTCCTTAGCCTATTCCCTAAGCTTTTTTCCCTCAACTTGCTGAGCATGAGTCATGAGCCTAGAGATACTCATATCGTCCAACAACATACCATTTCCGCACACTGTCTTCACCAAGCCAGATACCCAAAAAAGGAACTTACTCATTTGTGCCCTGGGATCGACAACCATATGTGGAGCATACCTGGAGAGCTGGGTGAACTCAAGTCCGTCCTCTTGGACTGTCGTGGAACCTTGCCTCAAATTCATGAATCCTTGAACTTTTCCCTCTCTCAATTCTCTTGGAAAGAACCTGTCCAGAAAAGCTTCATCAAAACACTCCCAAGTCAGATGAGCTGCATTCTTACCCCTATTTTCCTTCCATTGAGTGAACCAAATGTGAGATACATCCTTGAGATGGTAGGACACGAACTCCATCCTATCACTCCCAGTTACTTGCATCACTCCAAAGATATTTTTGACCTCATCAAAAATTCTGGGGGTCCTCACCAACTTGTTACCCTAGAAACTCAGGCTGGTTAATCCAAACAAAATCATAGACCCTAGCTTCCACTGATCCACCACTAGCATTCGCAGGATCTTAAACCTGCTAGCTGTTCTGGTTATCTACACTCTAAGCCAAAAGTTGAATGGCATTTCAAAATTTTGCATTCAAAACCTCATGATCGGGGACTGGAAGAACTGCATTAGCGTTGCGGGCATTATCATTCCTTGCATAAGCTCTACGAGGAGGAATGATCTGAAACACATAATGTCAAGTTAGAATGAAGATCATGCCCACATACGATATGAATAACAAGAAAGTGATGTTTTTCCTAAAACACTTTGTAGCCTCCCCCTCATAGGTGTGGTGTGCTTCAGACTCATGAAAGGGACTCTACTTAGTGCGGCTTTTTAGACATTGTAAGACTCTTAAACCTAGTGCTCTGATACCAAGTTTGTCACTCTCCGAGGCTACCCCTTAGCTTAAACATAGGACCTCGGATCACGAGTGACCCCAAGCTAACCCTGAGCTGGCATATCATAGTATACTAACATAAAATGAAATGAGAAATACTATGCGGAAGATAAAAATCATATTTAACTGAAATGATGGGGAAATACCCAATACTGTCTGAATATGTAAACTATGAGTTTAATAAAAACTGAAAGATCAAACTCAAATCTAAAACTGAATCTAACTATGTCTGAATAAAAGCCTCTAACTGACTAGATATGTTAGGACATGCCCCCAGCTAACTCTAGCAAAACTGAAAGTAAAAGAAAACATGTCTATCATCCTCGAAGAATGAGGACTTACCACTGATAATGTTGAACTGGAGATGGGGAACCTATCTATGTGTGATTTAAATGTTGAGAACCTGAACCTATATCACGAGAAGATGTAGCGCAGAATATGCGTCAGAACTTGAAAGGTACTGAGCATAAAGGATATAATAAAGCTGAGCAATATACATAACTGAACAAAGCATACTGAGAAATGATATAAGATGAACATGATAAATATACTGCAAATTCTGAAATGAAATAAACTGAATGCAATAACCAAGTACATAACATGCTGAAGCTGAATACTGAAATGTAACTGGTAACCTGATCAATACACTAGAATCTGACTGTGCGAGCTACTATTAACCAACATAAAACCATGTGAGCTAAACGTGGAGTCCGATGTATACACCCCATTGAGAGGACCCAATATACCTTACCAGGGGTATATATGCATTACTAGCGTGATAACTAAATCTTAACCTACAGGGGCACGTAGTTCTGGGACTGAGGGTGACTGACCTTAGTCGAACTCGGTATTAAGCCTACTCCCAATAGAATGTATGAAATACGACATAACTGACATAAACTGGATAGCTCGAGAGTCTGACATGCTAACTAAAAATGCAACATTAAGTACTGATAATGAAACATTTGAAAACTGATGCATGTGTATCTGTATAAACTGACCTAGCAAGTGTAATTCATGAACTAAATGAATCTACACAACCAGGGTTCTGAATTTCATTCGAGAATTAAGCAACATAGTTACAAAAACATAATATTTTGATTAGGATTAATCTAATAGCTAAATCACAACAATAATTTGAAGTTCTAGAAACCCTAGGTCTAAACATAATGAAGGGAATCAAGAATCTCAGTGAATTCTAGAGACCTAGTGGATGAAAGGAACCCACTAGTGAAATCCCACATACCTGATGACGAATTCCACGGAGAAATCTTTCGATTTCACGATGGGAAATGAGGGAAACCTGTTGCGTTCTTGGAGAGGGTTTGGTCGATTCTTTCTCTCTTCTTTTGCTTGGTTTGATATATTCCTTTTAGAATGAATTGGTTAGGGTAAAGTCTATTAAGTTACTAAGCTAAACCTGACCAAAACAACATAGTTTAGGGGTTAAATGACGTAGTTTAGGTGTCCAACGCATAGGCAAAAGACTAAAAGGACCCTAACTTAAAATCTGATGAGGCCACCGACGGATCGTAGACTGACCAACGGTCCATCCTAGCAGGGCGTCGTTTGGCTTTAGAGATGGGCTGCTGAGGGCCATGATCCACAGACCTGGAACACGACCTATGGTCTGGCCTACCGTCCGTGGGTCCGGCTGTGGGTCGTGCCTTCTCTGAGTGTTTTTGGGTAGGCTATAGGTGGCCAACCACGGACCCCACCTACGGTCCGTGGGTGGTCCCTGTTGGTAGCATCTGCAACTTCTGATTTTCTGCAATATATGTTCATGCTATATTCACACTAGTGTTCCATTTGATTTAAAAATCTTGCCACCAACACTTTACTTTCTCCGTTCATTTTTACGTACATATCTATTACAAAATAATTATTATCATGACTATATTATAATATTATAAGTAAAAGTGCAAATCTATTTTTGAATAGTGAATTTAACATCAAAACTTAAAATTCAATGGACTACCTTGATACACATTATTTTAGAAAAATTAGGAAGAAACTCATTCGTTTGAGGGAAAAGAATGGAAAATAAAAAAACAAAGAAGAAATATCTTATCCAAATCGTATGCCTTTTTTCATTTAGTGTTTAATATTATTGTCTCTCCCACAACTTTTTGTCACTGTTAACTCATGAAAATGGTAAGAAAATATACGAGTGTGAATTGATGAATGATTTGCTACAATTTTTTCATCAACTTTTTCTTATGAGGTACCTCAAATTTTGAACTTAATCAATCATTGCAAATAACACTTGAGATTTTTTAAGAAGAAGAAGAGTAGAGAACTTAAAGAAATTGTAGTTTAAAAGTATGAGGAAACTCCTCTTTTTATAGCTAACAAATAGTAGTATGAATAGGTGTTAATTGTGTCTTATCCGAAAAGTCACAACCTTTCAAAAAAGTCACTGCTTATCGGAAAAGTCACAACCCTTTGAAAAAGGCACAACTCATCAGAAAAGACACAACCCTTTAGAAAAGTCACAACATTTCGAAAAAATCACAACCCTTCGGAAAAGTCACAACTCATTGAAAAAGTCACAACCCGTCAAAAAAAGTCACAACCCTTTGGAAAAGTCACAATTCATTAAAAAAGTCACAATCCTTTAATTTTAAAAGGTATCTACTTTCAATATAATAAACTTAATTAAATTAATTAAAAAAATAAATTGAGTATATTTAATTTGGGGTATTATAGTAATTTAACATTCAAGTTTAGGAGTTCATGCTTTTAAGGTAGTATATAATATAAGTATATATATATATACACACATATATACATATATAAACTTCAAATTTATATTGCAAAAACTTTGGAATATGAAAGCAATTCCACCACATTGAATGAACGTAATAAGTGAGAATCTATCTGTTTTCTTTTGTTTCACTTTAATGAAATATTATTATTACTGGATAGGTAAATTTACTTTTTTTATACCAAAAATTAAAAGATTAGTGCTTAATTGAATAACAAAATTTGACTATTCAACTTTTAAAGGATAATTTGGTAATTCAACGTTTAACATTTTTTGTTTCCACTTATAATATAATATGATTATGATTATTATTTGACAGTTTCATTCTTGGAATAATTTCCTTGTTTTATATATGTTGTCTTCTCTTTCGGTTGTTTAGGTTAATCAAAGCACAAGTTGGATCGTTCCAGTTAGTTTTAAGGAAAATGAAAGATTTCAGAAAGTGAAATTTAAGATTCTTTTGAGCGTCTTTGACTAATTACCTTCAAATCCAACACTAGATTTCTTTGACTGATATTTTGGAAGATGAAATTTAAGACTCTTTTGAGTGTACAATTGACGCAACATCTTTAATGCACTTTACTAGGAGGTGTCTAAAAGTGCTCATTTTTGGTGAATATGGGACAAAAGATGTTCAAGTGTTACTTAAGGTACTAAATTTTGTATCTATTACACAAAGAAAAAGACCATTTTTTTAGAAAAGAATTCTATAAAATATATCTAGACATCACCTGATTAGAACATCGAAACCTTAAGTCTTCTCAGATAGATTAGATTTCTTTAAAAGAAATGGAATCATAAACCTCCCATCGACACAAAAAGTAGAGGAAACACACTAGCAGTGCTTCTTCTTCAGGGCAATATTCAAAATTTAGATCCAACATTTTGCCAACAGAGAGAAAGCTTCTCAAGTCTTCTGATGAAACCCCTTTTGCAATTCAGGTGTGTTTAAGAAAGAATTGGTTTTTGGATCTGGAAATTGCAGTGGTTAATATTTCAAAGGAAGAAGTTGAAGTGGTTGTGGTTGGAGCTTGTCCATCAAGTATAGTTGCTTCAGTTTGTTTGAACAAATTGGGAATAAACAATGTTTTACGCCTAATTTGTTTAAACAAGCTGAAACATTTATATCTGATGGACCAGTTCCAATCACAACAACTTCAACTTCTTCCTTTGATAAATTAACCAAAATTAATTTAGTCACTACTTGAGAATTTCAACATGAAACCAAAATTCCAAAGTTGTGTTAAATTAGCATTATTCAATAATAAAGAGACGAAATAGAATAATTCTTAAGGTAGCTCATGTGAGTTTAACGTGCGCCGCTAGTGGTTGCCATAGCTAGAGGTCGCGGAAGAGGTCGAGGAAGACTTCGGAAAAAACCTAGCTTTATGATACACAGTTCTACACCTTTGATGAACCACGATGATAAGGGATACAAATCAGCCCGATACTACCCACTAATGTTAACATCACACATGACGCTAGCACCTCCTCTGGAGACGATAAATCCTTGAGGAGGGTAAAACTAAGCTCCATCCTACTAGATGAATCGATGCTTAGTGAATGCAACCCAGGCTTGAAGACCAAAGGAATCAACGGAACAGTGGTACCCATATCTGCAAAAATAGGATCTTAATCTCCACCCGCTAACAACATTGTAGGTGTTAGGGTTAAGGATCAACAAAAATATGCTACTTAGATCTCCTTATTCACTAATAATGGAGAAGAAACCAGTGGTTTGTCTCTCTGGTATATCCCTCTAGAAATTCTGAACGAGCAACTAGTAGTACAACTAATCCAAGAGGTGGTTGATAGAGAAGTAACCAAGTAGAAACCAGCTCTAGTTGCCTATTATATATAAGAGAAGCACCAGGGTATAATGCTATTAAGATATACATTGGGAAATTTTGGGCATGTGCTGCGGAACCAGAGCCTTGCTACCATGAAAAAAGATACTAGGTAATCAAATTTTAATCCACTGAAGATTTGAATGAGGTACTCTTTTTTGGTCCATACACAATGAATAATAAGCATGTTATTATGAAAGTACTTTTTTTTGTCCATACACAATGAATAATAAGCATGTTATTATGAAACATTGGACGCAAGATTCTGATTTTAGCGAAGAGTTTCCTACATTGATTCCCTTATGGATTAAATTTCCAAATTCGCCAATATCGTGTTGGGTGAGAGAATCATTAAGTAGAATAGGGAGTGTGGTGGGGATTCCTATTTTGGCTGATGAGTGGAAAACAAAACAAACTAGAATCTCATTCGCAAGGATGCTGATAGAAGTGAATATCACTAAAACCTTGCCGGAGAGATAATAGTTTTGGATCCCAATGGTAATCAATTGGAGGAGCAAGTAGTGTATGAATGGCGCCCTAACTTCTGTACTGTATACTTTGTTGTTGGAAACTTCTACCATCCACAAGATATAAAAGCTCTAGTAGCAAAATAAGGAAAGAGACATGAGTCGAGAAAGATTGAGCAAACATGGAAGACTAAATGTGTCATTCCCTCTGAGATCATCACAAAAGATCAAAATGAGGGTACTAACACATATGCTCAACACCCCCAAACTTCATGTGGTAGAATAAATATTGCAGGTCCTAACTCTCATGCTCCTCAAGGATTTTGATAGATTAGACTAGTACTAACACTCCTCCCCGAAAGCAAATTCAGGAAGCTCTAAAAACTGGTCTAGTGGATGATCTGATTAATTTCCCAACATTAAGCACTATACCACAGAGAAAGGGGAATAGTAGTAATCAGAGAGATACCTGTTGTACCACCGCGGATTCAAAAAGAATCAAATCTGTAGAATTTCAGAAGTTGTAGGTGCCATAGAAGAGGCCAACCCACGGCTTGTGGTATGAACCATGGACCGTAGGTGTGGTCCGTGGTTGGCCACCTCAACATCCCTTAGAAGTCATAGAAAAGTCTTGACCAACCGCAGGACCTAGAGACCGTAGGTGGGACCACGGTCCGTGGTCCAGGTCCATGGTCCAGGTCCATGGTTCAGACCCCTAGCCAACAGTCCTTTGAAGCCAAGCGATGGACTGACAGGATGGACCGTTGGTCAATCCACGGTCCGTCAGTCAGGCCCGTCGGTGGCCTAATTATATTTTTAGTTGGGGTAATTTTGGTCTTTTTTCCTATGAGTTGGGCATCTAAACTAAGTCGTTTAACCCCTAAACTACGTAGTTTTGGTGAGTTTAAGCCTAGTAACTTAATGAGAACTTACCCTAAGCAATTCATTAACCAAAATTCATCAAACTTAGAGCAAAAGAGGAGAAAATAGGCGACCCAAATCCTGCCAAGAACGTATCAAGTTTTCTTCAGTTTAACCCCCGAAATCAAAATATTTCTCTATAAATTTCGTCACCATGTATGTCGGATTTCACTAGTGGGTTCCTTTCTTTCACTAGGTCCCTAGAATTTAGTCAAATTTCTTGATTCTCGATATCATGTTTAGACCTAGGGTTTCTACTACCTTGGAGATTTGTTGTAAATTAGCTGTTATAGTATTCCTAATCAAATTATCATATTTTTATGAAATCGTTGCTTAGTTCTTTGCATGAAATTCAAAACCCTATTTGTGTAGATTCTCTTAGTCCATGAATTACACTTGCTAGGTCAATAAAACAAATATACATGCTACAGTTAAGAATGTTTCATTATCATTATTTAAATGTTGCATTCTCATATTTTGTATGACAGAACATTGAGCTATCCAGTATTTTAGTTATGTTGTTTATACACATTCTAGTTGGGAGTAGGCTTAGACAGAGTTTGACTAGGGTTCAACGTACCCTCATAGTCCCAGAACTACGTTCCCCCTAGGTTTATAAGTCCCCTCTGTTGGGCATCAGATTTAGTGATAACGCAAGTCATGCCTCTATACTCCTGGCAAGGTATATTGGGTCCTCTCGATGGGGCGTATACATCGGACTCCACGTTTAGCTCACGTGGTTTTATGTCAGTTAATAGTAGCTCCCACAGTCAGATTTAGTTCATTTTTACCAAGTCCTCAGTTATACTTCAGTATTTAGTCTCAACATGTTAGTCTCATGATTTGTACTTGGTCATTGCATTTAGCTCAGTCTTCACTATATTACAACATTTACAATCAGTTCAGATTATATCATTGCCCAGTATGCTTTGTTCAGTTTATGTATTTTGTACAGCTATATTCTATATCCTGCATGCTCAGTACATTCCAAGTAATAACGCATACTCTGCGCTACATCCTTTCATGATGTAAGTTCAAGTATTCAACATCCAGATCACGCATAGATCGGTTCTTGATCTCCAGTTCAGCAGCTTCAGTGGTGAGTCCTCATACTTCGAGGAGAATAGACATATTTTCATAGTTAGTCTTTTCTTTAGTTTCAATTTTTCTAGAGTTAGCTGGGGGAATGTCCCAACAACTTTAGTCAATAGAGGCTTTTTCAGACATATTATTAGATTCAACTTTAGTTTTTGTGTGATTTTTTAGTATCATTAAACTCATAGTATTTTATCTAATCATATCAATTTGGGTATTCCCCACTTTAGGTTATCTACTATTTTGAGCCTCCGAATAGTATTTTTATTTAGTTATCATTCAGTATGCTTATGATATGCCAACTTTAGGTTTAGCTTTGGGTCACTCGTGATCGTAGGTCCCATGTTTTTGTCAAGGGGATGGCCTCGAGGCTTGACAAACTTGGTATCAGAGCATTAGGTTCAACAGTACTAGGATGTCTGAAGCCCGAACTAACCCGTAGTCCTTTTCATGTATGTGAATTGCACCACATCTAATGAGAGGGAGGCTACAAAGTGTTTTAAGAAAAAAACCACTTCTTTAATATTCTTATCGTGTGTAGATATGATCTAATTTCTAATTCGTCGTTATATGTTTCAAATTATGCCTCCTCGTAGAGCTAACACAAGGAATACTAATGCATGGAATGCTAATACAGTTCATCCAGTTCTAGACCATAAGGTTTGAAATGCAGAATTTCAGAATGTTATCCACCTTTTGGCTCAGAGTGTGGCTAATCAAAACAATCAGCAGGCCCAAGTTCCTACTAAAGCTAATAATGGGTCAGCAACAACCAGGGTTTGAGATTTTGTTCGGATGAATCCGCTAGAGTTTTTAGGGTCGCAGGTTGGTGAGGACCCATAAAAATTCATTGATGAGGTTAAGAAGATCTTTGGAGTGATGCAAGTAACTGGTAATGATAGAGTAGAGTTGGCATCCTACCAGCTTAAGGATGTGGCTCACATTTGGTTCACTTAATGGAAAGAAAATAGGGGTTCAGATGCAAATCCTGTGACTTGGGAATGTTATTCTAGGAGCTTTTTTGAACAGGTTCTTCCTGAGGGAGTTGAGGGAGGCTAAGGCTCAGGAATTCACGAAGTTGAGGCAAGGTACCATGTCAGTCCAAGAGTAGGGACTTAAGTTCACCAAACTCTCAAGGTATGCTCCACATATGGTTACTGATTTGAGGGCACATATGAGTAAGTTTCTATTTGGAGTATCCGACTTAGTGAAGACAGAGTGAAGGAATGCTATGTTGTTAGAGGAGATGAGTATCCCTAGGGTCATGACTCATGCTCAACAGGTTGAAGGAGATAAGTTAGGGAAACAAATAAGAATATAAGAAGGCTATAACAGGGAATTATGAATACTCTCAACAGAAATAGAGTGGTGCAAAGGTCTACAGCCTCAGCACCTTCATCAACTAGTGCTCCATCCCCCATGTTTCGATAGGACCAGAAAGGTAGGGCATCAGGCTCTAATATCAGGGGAGTGCTTCAAGTAACAGGACTTTCACAACTTATCCAAAGTGTGATAAGAACCATTCAGATGAGTGCCTTTGTCATGCCCCGAGGCTACCCCCTTGACGTAAACACGCGACCTAGGATCACGAGTGACCCAAAGTTAACCCTAATGCTGGCATATCATAAGAATACTAAAACTATCTGAATATAATGATACTGTGCGGAAGATTAAAACAATAATTAATTGAAAGTGGGGGATACCCAATACTAATCTGAATATATAAAAGACTATGAGTTTAATAACAACTGGAAGATCAAACTCAAAACTAAAATTAAATCTAGTACAATGTTTGAAAAAGCCTCTACTGACTAAAGTTGCTGGGATATGCCCCCAACTTACCCTAGCTAAAATAAAAACTAAATAAAAGGACAAAAGTGTAAAAATTGTCTAATGTCCTTGAAGTATGAGGACTCACCACTGAAGCTGCTGAAATGGAAATTGGGAACCGATCTATACGTGATCTGGATGCTGAGTACCTGATTCAAATCATGAAAGGATGTAGCACAGAGTATGCCTCAGTACTTGGAATGAACTGAGTATGTTAGATATGGAGTATAGATGAATAAAATATATAACTGAACAAAGCATACTGGGTAATAACATAATCTGAACTGAATATAAATGTTGAAATATACTGAAAAGCTAAATTGAATGAAATGACCAAGTACTAATTCTGAACATGACATACTGAGACTGAATGCTAAAATATAACTGAAAATCTGGTCAAATGTACTAGAGTCTAATTGTGGGAGCTACTATTAACCGACATAAAACCACGTGACCTAAAAGTGGAGTCCGATGTATATGCCCCATCAAGAAGACCCATTATACCTTTCTAGGGTATAAAGGCATGATTGTTCGATGTATTCACCCCATCGAGAGGACCCAATATACCTTTCCAGGGGTATAAATGCATGAATCGCGTGATCATTAAATCTAATGCCCAACAGACGGGACAATTAAACCTATGAGGGCACATAGTTCTGGGACTATGAGGTTACGTTGAACCCTAGACCAACTCGTTCATAGCTTACTCCCAACTGGAATGTGTATGACACAACAAAACTGAAATAATAGATAGCTCAATGTTCTGACATGAAAATCTGGGAATGCAACATTTACATACGGATAATGATACATTCTTAACTGGAGCATGTATATCTGTTTAAACTGACCTAGCAACTATAATTCATGAACTAAAAGAATCTACACCACTAGGGTTCTGAATTCATGCAAAGAACTAAACAACGATTTCACGAATACATGATAATTTGATTAGGAATACTATAACAAATAATTCACAACAATTCTGCAAGGTTTGAGAAACCTTAGGTCTAAACATAATATAGAGAATAAAGAATTTGACTAAATTCTAGGAACCCAGTGGATGAAAGGAATCCACTAGTGAAATCCCACATACCTGGTGATGAAATTCACGGAGAAATCTTTCGATTTTGGGGCTGGAACTGAAGAAAACTTATTGCATTCTTGGAAGGGTTTTGAGTCGCCTTTTTCTCCTCTTTTGTTCTAAGCTTGGCGAATTCTAGAGAATAATGGTTTAGGGTAAAATCTGACTAGAATAATAGGCTAAAACTAACCAAAACGAAGTGGTTATAAGGATAAAATAATTAGGAAAAGACCCTATTACCGCTAAACTAAAAGTCGACTGGCCATCGACGGAGCTAACTGACGGGCTGTAAGTCGAATGATCGTCCATCCTGTCAGTCATCATTTGGCGGTCAAAGGGCTGAGTCTAGGGTCTGAAAACTAAGAGTCTACTGGCCATCGATGGAGCTGACTGACGAGCCGTAAGTCGACTGACCCATCAATTCAGCCGACTGACGGTCCATAGGTGGCCTCCTTCGGTGGCACCTAAAACTTCTGAAAATCTGGAATTTTTCCTTCCTCGAATCTGGGGTGTTACAATATCTCCCCCTTGGGAAAAATTATCCTCGAATGAAGTCTAAATTAGCTGGGTATGGAGGAAAGGAGCTGCAATCCCTACCCCTAAGTACTAGAAATTTATATCTGACTGAACTGAGTTCCAAGAATTTGCAAATATGCTGAAAATGTAAGAACAACTAAAGGAACAAGGTACTAAGAGTAAATTTATGCACGAGTAAACTAATAGACGGGAGAGGAAACTATTATCTCAAGATAAAATGGATCGGAAGGAAAGATATGAGGATACTTGGCCTTCATGGCTGCTTCTGCTTCCCCAGTAGCTCCCTCTACGGATTGACTTCTCCAAGAATGTCAAATATCATCACCCCTTTCATAGGTGATACTTTCAGGAAAGCCCAATAATCTATCTTAAACTCTAAGTTTCTCCTCCCTACATCTGCATTAGACTTCTATCGTAAGTCTATTTTCTGATGATCTGAACTTTTTCCCATAGTTTCATAAACTGAATCTGGTCTAATCAAGGCTGCTTCACCTACTCATCCACCTTAGGAGGACATAATCGACCATCTCCCCCTTGGTAGAAAATCTCTACTTTCTACTGATGAACTGCACCTTCCAACTAGAATAATATAGGATCATTGTCCTGTTTTTCCTTAACCTCCGCTACCAATGAAGGTTCAGATCTATTCTGGACTATCACACCACCATATGATGTGTTTGTAAGACTAACTATTAGACGAGTAATCCGATGCACATCTTTTGGTAATTCCTTCCCTTTTTCCTCAACATGTGCTACACCACCCTCTAGAGATCATTTTTATGGCCTTAAGGTAAGAGATAATTTGACCTATAGGCACTAAGCTACTACCCTTCCATTCTAAGACTAGCTCATTCGAAACTGCAACCGAACGATCCTAGTTATACTATCGTCTGAGGCATAATAGGAATGTAACCAATCCATGCCTAGAATGATACTGAAATCTACTATTTATAACTCCACAAGATCTGGTGAGGTGACTTTCTCAGAGACTGTGAGGGTGCAATTTCTGTAAACCCATTTAACTATAACTAGGTCACCAACTGGAGTAGATATTGAGAAGGGTTCTGAAACAGTTTCTTGACTGACACCTAAGATTACTACTATAGGGAGATCATACCCATGCACGATAAGAATAGCCAAAAAGTGAAGTTTTCCTAAAACACTTTGTAGCCTCACTCTCATTAGATGTGGTGCACTTCAGACCCATGAAAAGGACTCTACTTAGTGCGGCTTTCAAACATCCTAGGACTCTTGAACCTAATGCTCTAATACCAAATTTGTCACTCCCCGAGGCTACTCCCTGGACGTAAACACCGGGCCTAGGATGTCGAGTTCCCCAAGCTAAACTTGAAGCTGGCACATTATAAGCATAGTAAAACAATCTGAATATAGTGATATTATGCGGAAGCTTAAAACCATAACTAACTGAAAGTGGGGGATACCCAATACTGATTTGAATATATAAAAGACTATGAGTTTAATAACAACTGGGAGATCAAACTCAAAACTAAAACTGAATCTAGTATTATGTCTGAAAAAACCTTTACTGACTAAAGTTTCTGGGACATGCCCCCAACTTAACCTAGCGAAACTATAAACTGAATAAAAGGACTAAAGTGTAAAGCATGTCTATTTTCCTCAAAGTATGAGGACTCACCACTAAAGCTTCTTAAATGGAGATCGGGAACCGATCTATGCGTGATCTTGCTGAGTACCTTAACCTACATCATAAAAGGATGTACCGTAGACTATGTGTCAGTACTTCGAATGTACTAAGCATGCAAGTTACTGAATATAGCTGAATAAAATACATAACTGAACAAAGCATACTGGGCAATAACATATTCTGAATTGAATGTAAATGTTGAAATATACTAAAAAGCTAAACTGAATGTAATGACCAAGTACTAATTCTGAACATGACATACTGAGACTGAATGCTGAAATATAACTAAAAACCTAGTCAAATGCACTGGAGAATGACTGTGGGAGCTATTATTAACCGATATAAAACCAAGTGAGCTAAATGTGGAGGCCGATGTACATGCCCCATCGAGAGGACCAAATATGCCTTTCCAGGCATATAAAGGCATGATCGTTCGATGTATACACCCCATCAAGAGGACCCAATATACCTTGCCAGGGCTATAAAGGTATGAATAACATGATCACTAAATCTGATGCCCGACAAAGGGGACTGATAAACCTACGGGGCACGTAGTTCTGGGACTATGAATGTACGCTAAACCCTAGTCACACTTGGTCTAAGCCTACTCTCAACTGGAATGTGTGTGACACAACAAAGCTGAAATACTATATAGCTCAATGTTTGGATATGCAAATCGTAGAATGCAACATTTAAATACTGACAATGAAATATTCTTAACTGGAGCATGTATATCTTTTTAAACTGACCTAGCAAGTGTAATTCATGAACTAAATGATTCTACATAACTAGGGTTCTGAAATTCATGCAAATAAATAAGCAATGATTTCACAAATAGATGATAATCTGATTAGGAATACTATGACAGCTAATTCACAACAATTCTGCAAGGTTTGAGAAACCCAAGGTCTAAACATAATTTAGAGAATCAAGAATCTTACTTAATTCTAAGGGCCTAGTGGATGAAAGGAATCCACTAGTGAAATCTCACATACCTGGTGAACAATTTCATGGAGAAATCTTTTGATTTTGAGGCTCGAACTGAAGAAACTTGTTGCATTTTTGGAAGGGTTTTGAGTCGCCTCTTTCTCCTCTTTTGTTCTAAGCTTGGTGAATTCTAGAAAATAATGGTTTAGGGTAAAATATGACTAGAATAATAGGCTAATACTGACTAAAACGAAGTGGTTTAACGATAAAATAATTAGGAAAAGACTCTATTACCCCTAAACTAAAAGTCGATTGGCCATCGATGCAACTGACTGATGGGCCGTAAGTCGACTGGCGGTACATCCTGTCAATCATCATTTGGCTGTAAGAGGGCTGAAATTTGGGATCTTAAAACAAAAAGTTGATTGGCCCATCGACGAAGCTGACTGACAGGCCGTAAGTCAACTGACCCATCGACGGAGCCGACTGACGAGCCGTCAGTTGACTGACAGTCCGTAGGTGGCCTCCGTCGATAGCACCTACCACTTCTGAAAATCTAGAATTTTTCCTTCCTCAAATTTAGGGTGTTACAGCCTTACGGGCAAGGAAGGATGCTTTGGTTGTGGTCAATCTGGAAATATGTTGAGGGATTGCCCTTCTGCCAGGCAGGGGCAAGGAGGTAACAACACTAGGTCTCAATCTACAGCTTCAGCAGCACCAACAGGTTTCCCAACTCAGCAGGGTGCTACATCCGGTATAGGTGGCGGTCAGTGACAGAACAGGTTGTATGCTCTCCAGGCTCACCAGAATCAAGAAAATTGTCCTGATGTGGTCACGAGTACGTTACGAGTGTTTCACTAAGATGTATATGCATTGTTAGATCCACGGGCTACTCTTTCCTTTGTAACTCCATATATAGCAGTCAACTTCGGTATCGATCAAAAAAATCTTTCAGAACCCTTCTCAGTCTCTACTCCAGTTGGTGAACCAGTTATAGCTAGATGGGTATACAGGAATTTCCCTGTCACAGTTTCTTAGAAAGTCACCTCAGTAGAAGTTGTATAGTTAGAAATGGTAGATTTTGATATCATTCTAGTCATGGATTGGTTACATTACTTTTTATGCCTCAGTCGATTGTAGAACTAGGATCGTTCGGTTTCAGTTTCCAAACGAGCCAGTCTTAGAATAGAAGGGTAGTAGCACAGTGCCTATGGGTCGATTCATTTCTTATCTTTAAGCTAGAAAGATGATTTCCAAGGGGTATATCTATCATCTTGTTGGGGTTAAGGATTCAAACTCCGAGACACCAACTTATGAGTCAGTTCCAGTAGTAAATGAGTTTCCAAGTGTTTCCAGAAGATCTTCCCAGAGTTCCTCCCGAAAGGGAAATTGACTTTGGAATTGTTATCCTTCGAGATACCCAACCCATTTCGATTCCTCCTTACAGAATGTCTCCAGTTGAGCTGAAGGAATTGAAAAAACAATTAAAAGACCTTCTAGATAAAGGTTTCATCAGACCTAGTATTTCTCCATGGGGTGCACCAGTGTTGTTTGTAAAAAAGAAAGATGGTTCTCTCAGGATGTGCATTGACTATCGTCAGTTGAACAAAGTCAAAATCAAGAATAAGTATCCTATCCCAAGGATTGATGACTTGTTCGACCAAATTCATGGTGCTAGTTGGTTTTCTAAGATAGATCTCAGATCCGACTATCATGAGCTTAGAGTCAAAGATAGTGACATTCCGAAAACAGCCTTCAGGACTCAGTATGGTCATTATGAATTTGTAGTTATGCCTTTTGGACTAACAAATGCTCATGCAACTTTCATGGACTTAATGAACAGGGTGGTCAAACAGTATTTGGATTTATTTGTTATTGTCTTTATTGATGATATCCTCATATATTCTTGGAATAAGAAGGAGCATGCGACTCATCTGAGAGTGGTTCTGAAAACTCTCAAGGATCGCCAGTTATTTTCTAAGTTCAGCAAATGTGAATTCTTGTTACAGTATGTCACTTTCCTTGGTCATGTGGTATCTAGAGAAGGAATCAGAGTGGATTCTTAAAATATACAGGCAGTGAAATAATGGTCCAAACCTACCTCTCCAACAAATATCAGAAGTATATTGGGTTTGGATGGTTATTACAAGAGATTTGTTGAAGGATTTTCATCCATAGCCTCCCAACTGACTAAGTTGACTCAGAAAAAGGTTAAGTTCAATGGTTAGATGACTGTGAGAAAAGTTTCTCGGAACTGAAGACTAGGTTGACTACAGCTCTGGTCTTGATTCTACCAAACGGTTCAGACGGTTATGTAATCTACTGAGATGCATCCAGGGTCAGTTTAGGTTGTTTGTTGATGCAGCGAGGTAAGGTCATAACTTATGCTTCTAGACAACTTAAGGTCCATAAGAATAACTATACAACTCATGACCTCGAGCCTGCAGCTGTAGTATTTAACCTAAAGATTTGGAGACACTACTTGTATGGTGTTCATGTTGATGTATTCATAGATCATAAGAGCCTCAAGTATGTGTTCACCCAGAAAAAGTTGAATCTTCGTCAGAGGAGATGACTTGAATTCCACAAGGACTATGATATTAATGTGCTTTGTCATCCCGGTAAGGCCAATGTAGTAGATAATGCTCTTTACAAATTATCTATGAGTAGTGTAGCACATGTTGAGGAAGAAAGGAAAGAATTAACAAATGATGTTCAACAACTTGCTCGCTTAGGAGTTGGTCTTACAGACACGTCAGAGGGTGGAGTGATAGTTCAGAATAGATCCACATCTTCATTGGTAGCGGAGGTTAAATAAAAACAAGATAGTTATCCTATATTGTTTCAGTTGAAAGGTGCAGTTCATTCAGCATACAGTAGAGGTTTTCTCCCAAGAGAGAGATGGTGTGCTTCGTTACGAGGGTCGCTTGTGTGTTCCTAATATGGGTGAGTTGAGGTAGAAAATCCTTACAGAGGCTCATAACTCCAAGTATTCCATTTAACCAGGTGCCACTAATATGTACCATGACCTACGGGAAGTCTTTTGGTGGAATGGCATGAAAAATGACATATCATATTTGGTGGCGAAGTGCCCCAATTTTCAACAACTTAACATAGAACATTAGAAACCAGTAGGTATGACTCAAGAGATTAACATTCCTATATGGAAGTGGGAAGTGATAAACATGGACTTCATTACGGGTTCACCTCGTACTCGCAGACAACATGACTCTATTTGGGAGATAGTGGACAGGGTTACTATGTCCGCTCACTTCTTGGCTGTCAAGACTACAAATTCAACAAAAGATTACGCTAAACTCTACATTAATGAGATAGTTAGGTTGCATGGGGTTCCTTTGTCTATCATCTCAGTTAGAGGTCCTCATTTTACCTCTCATTTCTGGAAATCATTTTAGAAAGGTCTTGGTACTCAGGTAAATCTCAGCACAACATTTCATCGACAGACGGATGGTCAGACAAAATGTACCATTTAGACCTTAGAGGACTTGTTGAGAGCTTGCATGATCGATTTCGAGGGAAGTTGGAATGATCACCTATCTCTTATAGATTTTGCCTACAACAATAGTTACCATTATAGTATTCAGATGACCTCATATGAGGCATTATATGGGCGTAGATACAGATCTCCGATTGGTTGGTTTGAAGTAGGTGAAGTAGCATTGATTGGGCAAGATTCAGTTGATGAAGCTATGGAAAAATTTTAGCTCATAAGAGATAGACTTAAGAAAGCTCATAGTCGTCAAAATTCCTATGCATATGTAAGGATAAGGGACTTAGACTTTTAAATCGATGATTGGGTTATCCTGAAAGTTTCACCTGTGAAGGGGGTGATGAGATTTGGAAAGAAAGGGAAGCTCATTCCGAGATAAGTAGGTCCTTACAAAATCCTGAAAAGGTTTGGAAATGTGGCTTCTGAGTTAGAGTTGCCAGTAGAACAATCAACAGTTCACCCAGTCTTTAACATTTCCTTGTTGGAAAAGTGTGTGGGTGATCAAGCATCGATAGTGCCATTAGAGAGTGTGGATGTGAAGGATAGCCTCACCTATGAACAACTTCCAATTCAAATTCTTGATCGCCAGGTTCGTAGGTTGAAGAATAAGGAAGTCACTTCGGTAAAGGTTTTGTGGAGGAGTCAGTCTGTAGATGGAGCTATTTGTGAAGCAGAAGCAGCCATGAGGGCCAAGTATCCTCATCTCTTTCCTTCTGTTTCTATTTCACCTTGAGGTAATAGTTCCTCTCCAGTATCTCAGGTTACTCTTGCATAAATTCAGTCTCACTATCTTGTTCCCTCAGTTATACTTACATTTTCAGCGTATTTGCATGTTCTTGGAACTCAGTTCAGTTAGATATTAGTTGTAGTACTTAGTGGTAGGGATTGCAGCTCCTTCCCTCCATATTCAACTAGTTAAACTTCATTCGAGGACGAATGTTCTAAGAGGGAAGATAATGTAACACCCTAGATTCGAAAATAACCGAATATGTAGAACTTTAGAAGTTCCAGGTGCCACCGACGAGGCCTACCCACGGTCCATGGTCTGAACAACGGACCATAAGTGTGGTCCGTGGTTGGCCACTTCAACTTCCCCGAGAACTCCCAGAAAAGTCTTGACAAACAACAAGACCTATGGACCGTAGGTGGGACCACAGTCCGTGGTCCAGGTCCTTGGTTCAGACCCCCAGTTAGCAGCCCTCTGAAGCCAAGTGACGGACTGACAGGACGGACCGTCGGTTACTCCACGGTCCGTTGATCAGGCCCATCGGTGGTCTCATAAGATTTTAAATTGGGGTCATTTTGGTCTTTTTCCCTATGCGTTGGGCATCTAACTTACGTCGATTAAACCCTAAACTATGTAGTTTTGGTTAATTTAAGCCGAGTAACTTAATCAGAACTCACCCTAAGCGGTTCATTCACCAAAATTCATCAAACTTAGAGCAAAAAATGAGAAAAGAGGCAACCCAAACCCTTCCAAGAACGCAAAAAGTTTTCATCAGTTTCAGCCCCAAAATCGACATATTTCTCCTTGAATTTTGCCACCAGGTATGTGGAATTTCACTAGTGGGTTTCTTTCTTCCACTAGGTCCCAAGAATTCAGTTTGATTTCTTGGTTCTCAATATCATGTTTAGACCTAGGGTTTCTACAACCTTGGAGAATTATTGTGAAATAGTTGTTATAGTATTCCTAATCACATTATCATGTTTTTGTGAAATCATTGCTTAGTTCTTTGCATGAAATTAAGAACCCTAGTTGTGAAGATTCTCTCAGTTTATGAAATACACTTTCTAGGTCAGAAAAACAGATGTACCTACTCTAGTTAAGAAAGTTTCATGATCAGTATTTAAATGTTACATTCTCAGATTACATTGAGTTATCCAGTATTTCAGTTATATTGCTTATACACATTCCAGTTGGGAGTATGCTTAGACCGAGTTGGACTAGGGTTCAGTGTACCCTCATAGTCCCAGAACTACATGCCCTATAGGTTTATAAGTCCCCTCTGTTGTACATCAGATTTAGTGATCACGCCAGTCATGCCTCCATACCCCTGACAAGGTATATTGGGTCCTCTCGATTGTGCGTATACATCGAACTCCACGTTTAGCTCACATGGTTTTATGTCGGTTAATAGTAGCTCCCACAGTCAGATTTACTACATTTTGACCAAGTCCTCAGTTATACTTAAATATTCAGTCTCAGCGTGTTAGTCTCATGATTTGTACTTGGTCATTGCATTTAGCTCAGTCTTTAGTATATTACAATATTTACATTCAGTTCAGATTATATCGTTGCGCAATATTCTTTGTTCAACTATATTCTATATCCTACATGCTCAGTACATTCCAAGTACTGACACATACTCTGCGCTACATCCTTTCATGATGTAGGTTCATGTGTTCAGCATCTAGATCACACATAGATCAGTTTCGGATCTCTAGTTCAGCAGCTTCAGTGGTTAGTCCTCATACTTCGAGGACAATAGACATGTTTTCATAGTTAGTCTTTTCTTTAGTTTCAATTTTCCTAGAGTTAGTTGGGGGCATGCCCCAACAACTTTAGGTAGTAGAGGTTTTTTCAGACATAGTATTAGATTCAGCTTTAGTTTTTGAGTGATTGTTCAGTATCACTAAACTCATACTATTTTATATAATCAAACCAGTTTGGGTATTCCCTACTTTTACTTATCTAATGTTTTAAGCCTCCGCATAGTATTTTTATTTAGTTATGTTTCAGTATACTTATGATATGCCAGCTTCAGGGTTAACTTGGGGTCACTCATGATCCTAGGTCCCGTGTTTATGTCAAGGGGGTAGCCTCGGGGCGTGACACCAGTGGCAATAACAAACACCCTCCTAATAAATGAGACCTTACTAAATCCCCTCAATGAATAGGATGATCTGGAATATGTGAGGTACTAATAAATGGCACAATCAAAAGGAGTTGAAGCATTATTTTAAGAATAATCATATTAATCTTGGACGATTGGTGGAAATAAGAGTTAAAGAACACGACTCAATGAATGAAGCTAATCATATCATTCGTAATTCGAACATCCTACGTAACTATCAGGATGTATTTAATGGTAGGATTTGGATTTTTTGGGATCAAAATTGTTATAGATTACTCACATATGCTCTACTTCCCAAATTATACTTTGTCACATTACTACCACTACTAGTGATGTTTATTGTCTCTTTTAATATCGTGTATGGATTCAACACTATAGAGAAGAGAAAATCCTTTTGGGATAAGTTAATAGAGATTAGCCAAGGTGTTTCACAATTATGGATAAAAACAGGTGATTCTAAGGGTATACTTCACCAGAATTATTGAATATATGGGGCTCCTGTCACATCTGTAGAGATAAGAGATTTCACTAAGTGCATCCAAGATATACAGATGCATGAACTACCTTGTAGGCGAAATTATTATACATAGAGCAATAAAGAGATGGGAACAAATAGAATCTGTAGTAGAATTTCTAGAGTATTTAGGAACTGAGATTTGATGATCCAATGGGGAGATGTAATTACTACGTATGATCTTCCTAATACCTCTAATCATTCTCCCATCCTACTAAAAGTTGAAAGGGTTATATGGAGGGCCAACACTTCCTTTATATTCTTTAATTTTTGGATTGATCATTTAATATTTGATAGTATTGTAGAATTGGTCTAGAATAAACAGAGTCCTGAAAGGAAGATGACAAAAGTGTGGGAAAAACTTAAAGCTCTAAAGCTTGTGCTTAAGAGATTGAATAAGAAAGAATTCTTGAATATTAAAGAAAAGATCACCAAAGCCAGAATGGATATTGCGTAGGTCCAAAGCCAGAATGTGTATTGCCCAGGTCCAAAGCCAGATAGTTTCACAATGCTCAGATGATCTACTAAACAAAGAAAAAAAATATTTGAAAGACATTGAAAGATTGAGTAATATTGAACAAAGTGCCTTAAGACAGAAATCAAGATCCCACTGGATAAAGCTAGGAGATGCTGATAATAAATACTTTTATGCAGTGATGAAGTAGAGGAATACCAGGAAACAAATAAATGAGCTTAAATCTATTACAATGGTTAAATTGACTGATCTGGACATCATAAAAAAAGTAGGTTATGGACTTCTGTAAAGGATTTATGGGAACAACCAAACCAATTCTTCATGGTGTCAACATATAGGCAATGCAAAAGGGTCCCACTATTTCTCATGCTCAAGGAGTGGAGTTATGAAAAAACGTCACTTAAAAAGAAGTATATGAAGCACTGAAAGCAATAGGAGATTATAAAGCTCCTAGAGTAGATTGATACAATCCATATTTATTTGAAAAATCATGGAGAACAATTAAAGAGGATATTTGTGATGTAGTAATGGATTTTTTTCAATCAGGGAAAATATATAGACCTATTAATTGTACAGTCATGACCCGGGGGTACCCCCTAGATGTAACATGGCACATAGAATCCCGAAAGACTCAATGTAAGCAACTTAGCATATCATAACATAAGATAATAGAAAAGTACGGAAATTTAAAACATTTTTCAATACAATCGAAGTCTCATAAAATGAAGCAGAAGTATTTAACATTGTCTCAAACCATCTAATATATGAAAGTCTTTGGGACGCAGCCCATACAATAGCTCTAAACATAAAATGAAATATAAAGGACATGGTGGACAAGACCTCGAATGCTATGAGCACTCACCAAAACTTCTCTTCTTGATCTACTATGAACCTAGACATGAGGATGAAAGTCAATATCGCCGAACCCTACATTTGATAAGAATGTAGGCAAAAATATGTTTTAGTAAAATAATGTACTAAATATGATAGCTAGCATAAATAATCAACATAGCATATAAGAAACATTAGTCAATATTAGACATACACCATAATCATAAGAGACAATAACATAAGTCATAAGCATAAAAGATACCAACATAGTCATAGGAATAATCAAAGCATCTAGCTTAACATATCATAAGAGAAACATTTCATAAGCCACCTCAAGGCAAGCTTGTGCAAGGCATGGATAAGATCCCATAATTCCACCCATGCTAAGCAAGTCACTTTAGGTCCTCATTCATCATTATTACCTTTTTTATCTCATCCTTAGCTTACTTCTCATAGACAAGGAAAAATTCACCTTTAGTAAAAAATATCAAGGAAAGCAACTTATAGCAACAATCCAAGTTAAGCATACATCATAAGCATGATTCATAAACATATTCATTACATAGATCGTCATAACATAAGAAGAACATACCACTTATACCCTCAAATCATACTTGTGCAATGCATGAATAAGACCCCATAAATCTCACTCATGCTAAGTAAAGCTCCTTGAGTGACCATAGTTCATACTAGACTTGACCTTGTGGGAATTAGCCTTAACCAACATAGACCATGTGATCTTGCATGGAATCCGGTGTTACCCACACCAAAAAGGGTTGTCCTACCTGCCTAAGGTAAGACCATAATCATGTTAGCTTTAGGTGGATCCAATAGCTAAATAAGCTACGGGGGCACGTAGTTTATGGGATAAGGAGATTGCTTCTAGAAACCCGGTCTTGCATAGCTGAAGAGCTTCCATATCAAGACATTGCTTCTAAGAACGCGACCTTACTTAATGGAAGAGTTCCCATCTCATCAATATCAACTCGGTGTTAAGCATAATTCCCACGGAATACATCTTAAGTCATAACTTGTTTCATTAGGATAGCTCATTAGATCATGCGTGAGAATAACCTTTCACTGTCCATGTCTAAATATAACATTAGATTCAATTAGATGAGAATTGCCTTTCAAACTAGAATGTCAATTATGTGAGAAAATCTTTCACATTATGTTCATTATATGTTCATGAGAATAGTATTTCAATCATCACAACAACATCATCATAATAATGGTCTCTTCATTCATAGTCATGCATAAGTGTGTGTGTGAGAATAGACTTTCAACAACACCACAATTATATCATAGTCATAATCACTTTACTCTCAAAGTGTTCTTAAATCATACACGTAACCTTCATAAAACATGCATAACGTCACATATTGTCATTTCAAGGATCCAAGCTCACATCAAATCAACATATCTAGAATGTCTACATTAGACATGGATATAATCACAATTCAAGTAATCAAATCACTACATGCACAAATACATATACTCATAATATTGGTCATGTGGGCAAAGTCCTTTCACAACTATACCTTATACAGTTCAATCATGCAATTAGCTTCACTCTCAAAGCCGTAACATAAATAATTCAACATATTAGCCTTACTCTCAAAGCCCTAGAATTTATCATCTATGACTACAAGATTTACTTTCAAGCAATACTTCTCACAAGCACCTCATAGACCTAAGTCTCAAGGTATTCCACTCACATGCTTCATCCTTAACCAATTTTAATCATATATCATCATATAACTCAATCTCAACACTACTAATCATGTTTCATCATGTAAGCCCTAATCTAATCAATTCATGTCAACAAGCTTTACTTTTAAGCAATTCAAATCTAGATACTCTAATCTCAAACAATTCATAAAGTAATTCATCAATCTTAAAAGGTCACATCTAAGCCCTCTATTTCCTCTTTCATTGCATAAAACCAAACTATATCAATTTCACCCTAGAATCTTATATTAATCAAGAATACATATATAATCATACTAAAAACATGTAATTACATCATAAAAAATTATAAACAACCATTATCCACTCAATTGGATCAACATACAATAATACCCACAATGTAGGAAGAAATCCTAACTAGAATTGGGGTTCATATTCACAATTGGGGAAAACATGGGGCTTCATGGATGAAAGAAGTCCATGAATGAATAAGCCATAATACTTTGATTAAAAATCCTAGTAGGCTTGAAACAATGGAAATCTTGACCTATCTTGACCCTCTTCTTCTTCTTCTTCTTCTTCTTTCTAGAGAGAGAATTTCTTGGAGGGAATTGGGTTCTTTTGGGTGAGTTGAATTAATGCTTAGGATCATGAATTTAGGGTTCTAATAGCTTTATATAGGTGGTCTAAACTCTAATAAAATGACATCACTTAACCCCTAATTATTTTGGGAAAGTACCACAAAGCCCTCACTTAACCGCCATAATGACCACATGCCTCAACCTACAAGACCACACTGACGGACATTGGGTCCACCAAAGGTCCTTGCTGGTCAAGCGTGGGTGGAGTTTTATGGCTCAACTATTGGGACCTTTACCCACGAGTCAATCCACGAGGCGTGGATCTTTCTACGGGGAATAGGTTCCCTCGTGGGTGCACTGCCTTGGGGTAGATTCTAGGGCAGTCCTAGGGTCCTCCTCGAGGACCTTGGTTGGTCTTTGGGGAGTCGTACCTTGAAATGTTAACCCTAAACCCTTCATTCTAAGTATGGGAGGTTAAATTCACAATTATAACCCTCACGTCAAGCTCTAGAACCCTTACGTAAAGCTCTAGTTTAGCCTACTAGTTTCCAGGGAGTTACATGTACTAGGATAAGCCTAATTCCCAAGAACGCTGCACAAAATAACATAAAATATTATCGGCAAATTTCTGCTCCTCTACCGTTTACAAGATAATTGCGAAGATTATTGCTACAAGGTTTGAGCAAGTTATGCCTACCATATTATGTGAAGCCTTATCTGGATTTGATCTTGGTAGGAAAATAGCTGACAACATAATTCAGGCCAATGAACTAGTGAGAGCCTATGCTAGAAAGCATATCTCACCCAGGTGTACGATAAAAATTGATCTACATAAAGCATATGATTCTGTAGAGCAGAGCTATGTGAAACAGATGCTGGAAGGACTTTGCTTTCCTACTAGATTCATTTAGTGTATTTAGAGTGTGTGCAAATTGTTCACTATTCAATCATAGTAAATTGTGAGCCTAGTGAACCTTTTGATGTTGCTAAGGGAGTTAGGTAAGAAAACCCTATCTCTCCCTATTTGTTTGCTATTGCTATGGAGTATTTGACCAGATGTCTAGGTAATTTCAAACCAAATAGATAGTACAAGTATCATCCCAAGTGCCTTAAACTTTGTATTACTCACCTGTGTTTTGTAGATGATATTTTATTATTTGCAAGAGGTGATCAGCCTTCTATTACTGCATATTACCAAGCAAACATTGGTAAGATCTCCTTCTACTTTGATGTAATCAATGAGCAAATACAAGAGAGCTTATTACTGCATTTTGGTTTTACCCTTGGGGAATTACCATTCAAATATCTAGGTATACCACTATCTACCAAGAAGATGTCTGTCGGCAAATGGGATCCTCTTATTGATAGAATTGTAGCAAGAATCTCTTCTTGGACTACAAATAAACTTTCTTACATAGGTAAAACACAACTACTTTGGCTCAATTGTTTGTGATTTCCTCTAAGATCATAATGCTTATTGAGGCCTACTGTAGAAGTTACATATGGTTAAGAACCAATATTATTACAAAAAGGGCCATAATAGCATGGGACAAGATGTGCCATCCCAAGTTAACAGGTGGACTAAATTTTATTAACCTACATATTTAAGAAAAGGAAGGAATCAAAAAGACATGGTGGGATCTAGCTCATAAATCGGATAAGCTTTGGATCAAATGGATTCACAATTTCCACATCAAGAACCATCATATCATATCAACTCAACTACCACAACATGCATCTTAGATGGTTAGGAAGATTATTGTAGCCAAGAGTTTACTTGAAAAAGCTCAGTTACTTTCACATACAAATGTTACCATCAAGATGATCTACTTACAACTTATTGGGGAGAGAGATAGAGTTCCTTGGACAGGTATGCTGTTTGTAAATGCAGCTAGACCTTAAGCTATCTTCATGCTTTTGTTGTAATTGAAAAATAGGCTCCAAACTACTGATAGATTAACATCATATGCATAGACGTTGACCACATGTGTATACTTTATCAAGGAGATTTGGAGTCGAGAGATTACCTTTTTGTATCCTTTCACTTCACTAAAAGCATGTTCCATAGATTACTAAACTGGATGAACATATCAACATATCAAGCAACAACATGGGATCAACATTCCTAGTGGATTATCTAAATAGAAAAGGCAAGACATATAATGCTCAGCTCCTCAGATTGGTGTATATTAAATTTTTCATGCAGTGAGGATGGAGAGATATCAGAGAACATTTGAAGATAAACATAAGTAGTTGATAGTAATATCAAAGGAGATAGCTCAGTTGTTATACCCCAGAAACTAGTAAGTTAGACTAGAGAGTTCTAGAGCTTTTCTTAAGAGTTTTAGAGTTTAATGTGAGGATTAAAATTGTAAAATGATTCCCGTACTTAGAATGAGGGTTTTAGGGTTAGGCCGTCAAGGTGCGACCCCCCAAGGACCACCCAAGGGGTCCTTGAGGAGGACCCTAAAATAGCCCAAAAGCTGTCTAAAACAGTGCCTCCCACAAAGGGCATCCACGAACCATGGATGGACCCACACCCCGTGGGAAGGGGTCGTGGGTCAAGGAATGAAGGTACCTGCAACTTTTAGCCACAGTCACCACCCACGAGGGTGCAGCACGATCGATAGACCCACCCACGGTCCGTGGGTGGGTGGTTTTTGTAGGTGGTGGCAGATTTTATGTTTTATTTTTTAAGTTGGAGTGTTAGGGGTTAATTGGTAATTAGTTAGGATTTAAGAGAGGTCGGTTAGTTAGTTATTAAACCACCTATATAAGCCTAATACACCCCTGAACTAAGTCAATTAGTTCATTCTTCCAAGACCCCAAATTCTCTCAAAATAATTCTCTCTCTAGAAGTGAAGAAGAAAAAGAAGAAGAAGAAGAAGAGAAGGAAGTAGGGCATATTTCCTCCATCGTTTCAATCTTGGTTACGGCATGTTAGCCTATTCTTCTATGGGTTGTTCCACCCATAGAGCCCCCTAGGTTTTCCTCCAATTGTGAAGTCAAAACCCAACTCTAGCAAGGGTTTCTTCCTACACTCTGGGTAGTGTTTAGGTATGATTCCAATCTAGTGTATAATACCTAATTATGAATGAATTAGAATTGAATTATGATATTATGATAAATTTATGTGATTTCTATGGTTAACCCTAGTCTAATTGATGTATTTGATATTGTGTGGGTTTGTGCCATGAAAGGTGAAATTGAAGAATTAGAATTGATCTTCTAAAATCAATGTCATGTGGAGTAATTGTTCAAGGTTAGGAACATATAATCATGAATTGAACTATACTTTATTGAATATGAAGGATCATAACTAGTAAAGTTGAATTTGAACTTTTATGATCAATTATGACTAGAATCACCTACTAATGCGGACTTATACTCTCTTAAGGGTAGGTTAGGATTAAGAATCATACTCTCCTAAGGGTAGATTTCATTAGCATCATAGTGTGCTTGTAAGGGTAGCATGACTTAGTTGGACTATGTCTATTTTATGGTAGCTAGGATGGAACACTTGTACCCTTCCTAGAGTAGCTTGGACTTGCATGATAGTGTCCCTTCCAAGGTAGTTAGTTTAGCATAATATAGTTATGTTAGCAAGATCATAGCATGGTCTAGCCTATTAGGTGCTATTCCTTTGTAGCCTTGAAGTGAGAAATATAATTCATTCAAGTGTTGTGACTTGCCTTGTACTAAGTAGAGAAGTTCCTTAAATGACTAGTGGCAAATAGTAAACAGGGACTAGTCCCCAACATGTGAGCATGTATGATAGCCTAAAGTGGTACTTAGTGTGGATACTAGTATGGGATGCTATTCATACATTGCACAAGTATAACTTGAAGCTACTTATGAAGTGTTCTATTATATAGTATAGACTTAGCTTGGGTTGTTGCTATTGTTTCCTTCCATGATATGATTGACTTCAAGGAGGGTAAGTATGACTAGGATGACTTCAAGGTTATGCTTAGTGTGAAGGGTAGTATGGGATGACTTTCATGCATTGCATAAGTGTGCTTTGAGGTTACTTAGGAGTACGGAGCCCTTATGGTAGAAAATCTTAAAGACTTGACCATGTATATAAACTATGCTTAAGATGACCAAAAAGGGATACTTAGCTTGGGTGGTATTATGGGATGCTATTCATGCATTGCACAAGTATGCTTTTAGGTTACTTGAAAGTAGTTCTATTATAGTATAGATGACTAAGAGTTAAATAATGCTTATATGGGAGACTTTGCTTATTATTATGATATTGTCTTTCATGCTTATAGTTCATATTTAATGAAGTATTTCATATGATTAAGGATTATGTTTTATATTGACTAACCCTTGTCATATGCTCTTATGAATATGCTAGCTAACATATTTAGTACATTTTTTACTAATGCATATTTTGCCTACATTCTTATCAAATGTAGGGTTTGGAGATTGAGTTCTATTCTTGGAGATAGGTTCTAAGGTGCAAAGGAATTGAAGATTTTGGTGAGTCCTCATATCTTCGAGGAAAAAATCCACTAGTTCCTTTATGTCTTTTATTTTCATGTTGAGACTATTGTATGGGCTGTGTCCCAAGAGTTTTATTCTAAATTTGTATTAGATGGTTTGAGACAAAAGTGTAGTAAATATATCCGCTTGCTTTTATGAAAATGACTTCGATTGTATGGATAAAAGCTTTTATATTTTCCATACTTTTCTACTATCTTATGTTATGATATGCTAAGGCTTGTTTGAGACCCCTTCGGGGTCAAGTTTGCCATGTTACATCTAGGGTGTACCCCTGAGTCATGACAAACTTGGTAATCAGAGCACAAGGTTTAGAATGGTTCTAGGATTGTCTCAAACCACGTCTATTAGAGTCTTGTTTATAAATGTAAAGCACGCCATATTAATGAATAGGAGACTATTGGATGTTTAGGAAATCTCACTTCTTCATTCTCTAAGTCGTGCCATAGAGTTTGGTTTTGGTAGGCCCTTCTTCTAATCTGTCCCTGTTGATTTTCAGGGTATGGTTAATACAAGGGAAAATGCTAGGAGAGGTGAGGAAGGCAATGCGGAGCAAGAGGTTCCTCTCCAAGTTCCACACCAAGCTCCTCCTCAAGATCCAATTTATCCTCCACATATGTCTAATGCGGAGATTAGGTCGGCCTTTATAATGTTGGCCCAAGCCATGACGGCCCAACCAATAGGGAGATGGTAGCTCCGGCAAACCCAATAAGGGGGATGACTGCTTCTAGGGTGAGAGAGTTTTTGAGGATTAACCCACCGGAGTTTAGTGGCTCTTAAATGGAAGAGGATCCTAATGGGTTTATAGAGAAGGTTTATAAGGTGCTAGCTATCATGGGAGTGAGTACGGTAGAAAAAGCAGATCTATCCGCTTACCAATTAAATGATGTTGCTCAAATATGGTATGAACAATAGAAAGATGGTAGGCCGGTAGAAGCGGGTCCCCAAGATTAGGAAATGTTTAAGGAGGCATTTCTAGATAGGTTCTTTCCCCGGGAGTTGAGGGAGTCTAAGGTGGAGGAATTCATCAACTTTAAGCAAGGTAGTATGAGTGTTAAAGAGTACTCCTTGAAATTTACTCTATTGTCTAAGTATGCTCCATATATGGTAGCAAGTTTGAGGGATATGATGAGTAGGTATTTGACGAGTGTGTCCAAAGTGGTTGAAAAAGAATGTCGTACGACAATGCTCCTTGATAATATGGATATCTCACGTCTCATGGTGTATGCTCAACAAATGGAGGAAGAAAAAACTTGAAGAGGAAAAATCTAGAGAGAAAAAGAGGTCTAGGGTGGATTATGATATGTCCTTTCATGATGGGTCCGATGGACAAGGTCGTTCTAGGAATCGACAAAAGTTTTTCGGACAAGGATTTTCTAATGCTCTTAAGCATAAGGATGAGATGGTGTCTACCCATAGGCCACAAGGGATAAGTAATGAGTCCCTATGGCCCCCTTGTGCTAGGTTTGGTAAGATTCATAAGGGTAGGTGTTTGACCGATAGAGAGGGTTGCTTTAGTTGTGGTGACAGTGGCCACAAGATGAAAGATTGTCCAAAGGCAAAGGCTACAAGAAGAGAGGGTAAGCAAGTTGCCTCTAGTGGTATAGATCCGGAGCCTCAAAACAAAAATAGGTTTTATGCTCTCCAATCTAGAGAAGATCAAGAGTGATCTCCTCATGTTGCCTCCGGTATGTGTTTTAGGCTTTAGTAATTTCTGGATTTCTTGTCTTTTGTGACTTTTTATGTTGGACTTTGAAATTGTCCTTAGTATGAATGATATTTAGAAGAGAATTAGTAGGCTTACTCCCATGGGGGACATAGTGTGCCTATCTAGTAGGGTTATTGTGTGATTATGTGTTGCCATGATTTCCTAATATGCATGTTCATGAAAATGCTTAGGTCTTGTTATAAATGACTTATATGCATTGTTTTGCCTCACGTTGTAGTGCATTTGAGTAGAGTTGCATATAGACTTCATGAGGTGAGTTAATGAGCATGCCGTAATTTGGAGTTGAAAGATTCCTCCTTGAATAAAATACTTTTTGAGAGTAATTTGCATTTAGGCTCCATGAGTGTGTGTTGAGCATGTTTTAGCTAGGAGATGTTAGTTCCTCCTTGAAAATGAGTAGATATAGAATTTCATGCATTTTGGGTTGGTAGAAGTAGTTCCTACTCCCTTGTGTTGCATTGAATGTGTTTAGCTTGGAATTGAAGTTTTCTTCCTTGGTTGTGTGCATTTAGATGTAGTGCATGCATGATGGGCAGCTAGTATAGAGTTGTGACTTTAGGAAGTGTTTAGAATCTTCATTCGAGGACGAATGATCCCAAGGGGGAGATATTGTTATACCTAGGAAACTAGTAATTAGACTAGAGAGTTCTAGAGCTTTTCGTAAGAGTTTTGGAGTTTGATGTGAGGGTTAAAATAGTAAAATGATTCCCGTACTTAGAATGAGGGTTTTAGGGTTAGGGCGTCAAGGTGCAACCCTCCAAGGACTACCCAAGGGGTCCTTGAGGAGGACCCCAAAACAGCCCAAAAGCTGTCCAAAACAGTGCCTCCCACGAAGGGCATTCACGAACCGTGTATGGACCCACACCCCGTGGGAAGGGGTCATGGGTAAAGGAATGAAGGTCCTTTCCAATTTTAGCCACAATCCACAAATCACGAGGGTGCAACACCATCCGTAGACCCACCCACGGTCCGTGGGTGGGGGTTTCGTAGGTGGGGGCAGATTTTGAGTTTTAGTTTTTAAGTTAGGGGCTTATGGGTTAATTGGTAATTAGTTAGGGGTTAAGGGAGGTCAGTTGCTTAGTTATTAAACAACCTATATAAGCCTAATAGACCCCTAAACTATGTCAATTAGTTCATTCTTCCAAGACCCCAAATTCTCTCTAAATAATTCTCTCTGAAGAAGAAGAAGAAGAAGAAGAAGAAGAAGAAGAAGAAGAAGAAGAAGAAGAAGAAGAAGAAGAAGAAAAAGAAGAAGAAGAAGAAGAAGAAGAAGAAGAGAAGGAAGTAGGGAAGATTTCCTCCATTGTTTCAAGCTTGGTTAGGGCTTTGAATTAAGGTATGTTATCTTATTCATCTATCTGGTCTTCCACCCATAGAGCCCCCTACGTTTTCCCCCAATTGTGAAGTCAAAACCCAACTCTAGCTAGGGTTTCTTCCTACATTGTGCGTAGTGTTTAGGTATGATTCCAATCTAGTGGATAATACCTAATTATGAATAAATTAGCATTGAATTATGATATTATGATGAATTTATGTGATTTCTATGGTTAACTCTAGTCTAATTGATGTATTTGATATTGTGTGGGTTTATGCCATGAAAGGTGAAATTGAAGAATTAGAATTGATCTTCTAAAATCAATGTCATGTGGAGTAATTGTTCAAGGTTAGGAACATATAATCATGAATTTAACTATACTTTATTGAATATGAAGGATCATAACTAGTAAAGTTGAATTTGAACCTTTATGATCAATTATGACTAGAATCACCTACTAATGAAGGATGTGATTAGAATACGTTGAAATCTAGGTATAAAGATGATAGTAAGAAGTAAAGCTTGAGAATAAGGCTTGTAGTTATGAATGTTAGGTCTTTGGGGGTCAATCTAAGATGATGTGATCTTGTTGTGTATTGTTTCTTATTTACACACTTAGGCATAAATATGCTAGGATATCCAAGGTTCTCTCACATAGAATGATTCTAGGTTGGCTTGATAATCTAAAATGAATCAAAGCTTGTTAGTCTAGAATAGCTTGAAGTTGTGACATATGTTCCCTTCATGTATAGCTTGACTTGGTAAGACAAGACCAAGATTAATAGCTTAGGATTGAGGAATCATACTCTCCTAAGAATAGCTTAGGATTGAGGAATCATACTCTCCAAAGGGTAGCTTGGCTTAGCATTGTAAGATGCATGTCAAGGGTAGCTTGAGTTAGGGATAGTCATGGTAGCCTAGGATTGAGGATCTATACTCTCCTAAGGGTAGCTTGAACTAGCATTATTAGGACGCCTTCATGATAGCATGACTTGGTTTGGCCAAGACCATTTCATGGTAGCTTAATATATGCGGACTTATACTCTCTTAAGGGTAGGTTAGGATTAAGAATCATACTCTCCTAAGGGTAGATTTCATTAGCATCATAGTGTGCTTGTAAGGGTAGCATGACTTAGTTGGACTATGTCTATTTTATGGTAGCTAGGATGGAACACTTGTACCCTTCCTATAGTAGCTTGGACTTGCATGGTAGTGTGCCTTCCAAGAGAGTTAGTTTAGCGTAATATAGTTATGTTAGCAAGATGATAGCATGGTCTAGCCTATTAGGTGCTATTCCTTAGTAGCCTTGAAGTTAGAAATAGAATTCATTCATGTGTTGTGACTTTCCTTGTACTAAGTAGAGAAGTACCTTAAATAACTAATGGCAAATAGGAAAGAGGGACTAATCCCCAACTAGTGAGCATGTATGATAGCCTAAAGTGGTACTTAGTGTGGCTAGTAGTGTGGGATGCTATTCATACATAGCACAAGTATAACTTGAAGCTACTTATGAAGTGTTCTCTTAGATAGTACAAACTTAGCTTTGGTTGTTGCTATAGTTGCCTTCCATGATATGATTGACTAAAGGTGATAGTTCCCTTGTCTATAAGAGGTAAGCTAATAATGAGACCAAAGGAGGGTAAGTATGACTAGGATGACTTCAAGGTTATGCTTAGTGTGAACGGTAGAATGGGATGCCTTTCATACATTGCACAAGTGTGCTTTGAGGTTACTTAGGAGTATGGAGCCCTTATGGTAGAAAAGCTTAAAGACTTGACCAAAAAGGGATACTTAGCTTGGGTGGTATTATGGGTTGCTATTTATGTATTGCACAAGTATGCTTTTAGGTTACTTGAAAGTAGTTCTATTATGGTATAGATGACTAAGAGTTAAATAATGCTTATATGATTCTTATATTGGAGACTTTGCTTATTATTATGATATTGTCTCTCGTGCTTATAAGTTATGTTTCATGATGTATTTCATATGATTAAGGATTATGTCTTATATTGACTAACAATTGTCTTATGCTCTTATGATTATACTAGCTAACATATTTAGTACATTTTGTACTAACGCATACTTTGCCTACATTCTCATCAAATGTAGGGTTCGGAGATTGAGTTATATTCTTGGAGATGGGTTTCTAAGGAGCAAAAGAGTTGATGATTTTGGTGAGTCCTCATAGCTTCGAGGACAAAATCCACTAGTTCCTTTATGTCTTTTATTTTCATGTTGAGACTATTGTATGGGTTGTGTACCAAGAGTTTTATTTTAAAGTTGTATTAGATGGTTTGAGACAAAAGTGTAGTAAAGACTTCCGCTTTCTTTTATGAAAATGACTTCGATTGTATGGATAAAAGTTTTTAAATTTTCTGTACTTTTCTATTATCTTATGTTATGATATGCTAAGGGCTTGTATGAGACCCCTTCGGGGCTAAGTAGGCCATGTTACATCTAGGGTGTACCCCTGGGTCGTGACATCAGTTGACATGACAAACACCTCAGGTTACTGGTTTAGTTTTTGTTTTGGAATGTTCACTTAGTGGTCAATGAAGAAAGATATTGTGGCTCAATCTAGAGCTGAAATAGAGTACATTCCAGCTGCATCAGCTGCGAATCAAGCCCTTTTGGATTCGGGAGCTGTTGGTAGATTTGTACTTGGAGCAAAATAAGAGCACTGAAATCTTTGTTGATAATCAACCTATGATTTCAATTGCAACTAATCCATTTTCACATGAAAAGAAATAAAACTTCAATATGAAGCTTTATTTCTTGAGGGAAGTGAAAAAGAATTGAGATAAAGACTAAGTGTACTACAAAATTATTTTCAGACTATTGAAATTTTAACTAAGGCCCTACCTAGAGCATGATTTGAGTTTCATAGAAGAAGACTTGTGGTTGCTGTTCTTGAGTCAAGGAGGAGTGTTGAAAGTTCTGCCTCAAATGCTAGAGATTAGTTCGACCTTATGTTCTATCAGTATACAACTCTAAAATGGGATTAAGTTCAGATAAATAAGGTTGTAGTGTTGGGTAGAATTTGATTAGTCAGTTGCTATTATATGATATAAGGTTAACTTATTTTACTCCTTTTCTTTAGCTTTTTATGTTATGAATCTATGTATTTATATTGCAGTCATTATTTCAATAAACCAATGTAACTTAGCCTTGTTATCTTTTCTTTTCTTTCTTTGTTTATATTTGTTATTCTCATACACTTATCCATCGTGAATTTAACTATAGGTTCCCCATGATTATTTATATTCAATAGGTTTTAGTATTGTTTTAGTCGTGTTTTGGATTTGTTGTATTGGTTCAACAATGCTGTATAAGAATCTTGAGGATTAGAATTAAGGTTCAGCTCTCCCACAACCAAGGGTTAAAGAGAGGAACAAGAAGTCATGGAAGGTTTTACTTCGCCATTCATGTCGCTCTTGTGATATAGAAGCGAGCAACTATTCAGTTTCTTGATTCGATTCGTGTCGTGAGTATTTATTGATTTGAAGTGAATCCTAAGTGTATAAGGTGGAATTTTACTATCTTTGTCGACTTGAAATATGATTGATAAAGAGGTTTAAAATTTATGTGAAATGAATAAAAAAGAGAAATATGATGAAGGAGGATTCAAAATGACTATTGTGAATGAGTGCTATTGAACCCATTGACT